>QXTE01000269.1:11670-25386 GCA_003942145.1 Platysternon megacephalum | reverse complement strand
AGCAGGGCCCCTAGGTGAACTGCAATGCAAATAAATAATAAATAATAATAAATAATAATGAAAGGTGCCTACTGCTGATGGAAATTCAATGGGGGAGGGGGGGCGGGCTAACTTCTCTGAAAATCACAGCCTTCAGTGGGACTCCTCACAGAAGTAAAGCTACTCATGTGCCTGCGTGGTTGTAGGCTCGGGACCCTTCCTTCCTTGTTGCTCTGTGGTATTTGTGCTGCAGTCACACGGACGATCAAGCAGAGCAGGGATGGTTTTGGGCACCTTGCTACTGGTAAACCCTGTGGTTCGTTCATTGCACTGTTGAAGTCCCTGGCACTAATGATACGATTCATGATATTTTTTGGTTTAATGTTTTCAGAGCTGATGCTGCAAATGATAATAACTACCTGGCACAGGGTCTGTTCCATCCACAGGAGGCCTTCCAGTGACTTCAATGGGCTTTGGAGCAGGACCACTGTGATTATTACCATGAGCTTGCAATGGCTTGATGAGACCATCATGGTAATAACACTAAGCACGATGCTACCTAGCAGTTGTTTGGCAGGATCAGGCTCTTAGGGTGAAATTCACCCCTGTTCATAAAGCCTACAAACCACTTAATGCCATGATTTAAACCCTATTTTGAGGCTCTGAATAATGCCTCAGCCTTATGCTAGGGGGAATGTCACCCTTTGTTCTCCAAAGAACACTGTCAGATGATAAAAAAACCAACAAAAGAGCAAATCCCACATCCACGTCATTAACGACACCCCCCCCCCCCACAAGAGAATCGCTTCTGAAACCATTTTTTTTACACGCTAAATGGCTTTCTGCCATTTACACAGTCGTTCACTTTTTGCATTTGACTCCTCTTGCACAATGGAACCAGACTGGTCAGTTTAAACTTTTGGGGGTGGAGGGGGTTAAGTCAGTTTCAATTCCTGGCTCCGAGGTTGGGTTGCAAAAACTGCAGGAAACTTTTAAGTCCTGCACAAAAAATTTGTTCTGGTAGAAATCAAAAGAAAATCCAGGAAAAATGTCTGTAAAACTTGAAACAAAATCTAAATTTGGGAGCTGAATCTCCCTGCCGGTGTCCCCGAGACAGAATATTTGTGGAGTCTCAGGCCCTGATCCTGCAAATACTTAGGCGTGTGCCTGATTTTATTCATGTATGTTGTCCAGTGGAGGTCAATAGGAATGACTCACACGAGTACAGTTACCTGTGTGCATGTTTGCAGGATCAAGGCCACAGTCACTGAAGAACAAGGATATAAAACTGCCCCATAATATCTATTAAAATCCTTTTTAACATTTCAAAAGTTCTCTGCAATTTTTCATAAAATAACCCATCTCCCCACCCTGGCAAATAACTGCAGCTCTTGCGGAACAAAATCAAGGCAAATATGCCATGAAAATCCAATGGATTGAGACTCTGACACTGCCCTGATGTGTGACCATGGGCATGTCAGTTACCATGCTCCGTGCCTCTGTTTCCCCTCCCACCCTTTGTCTATTTAGATCATAAGCTCTCTGAGGTCAGCACTGTCCCTCATTATGGGTATGTACAGCACCTAGCACCATGGGGGTCCTGATCTCAGTTGGTTGCTACCATAATACAAATAATGATATATTATAAAACAGACAGTGATAGGGAGTAGTACTACCCCTTTAAGGGACAATCTGGAGTTTACAGCCAAGGCAGGCTGGACACAGTGAAGGAGCACCCTGCCCCACCCTCGTGGCTTGGCTTCATAAACAGGAAAAGGAGGCAGCTGGGCTGCTAAGAAAGAGAGGATCAGCCGCTATGTTGTCTACTGCAGGTTCCCCAGGTCACTAGCCTGTCTTGAGCCCTAGAAACTTTGCTGTTTCTGAATGTAAGTCTGGTTGCTCTGAAGTAAGGAGCTTATGATCTTGGTTAAGTGGTTCCTCCCCTGAGCTGGTGCCTCAGGAAAAGGGAGAAAGCCTGCCTGCCTCCCACAACATTAAGGGTATGTCTGTGCTTCCGCTGCTGCAGTAATACAGCTATGGTGCTCTGCTGTAGCGCGTAGACGCTGCTGTGTCTACGCTGGGGGTTAGGATGACCTAACAGGTGCTCAGCGCTGTGAAATTTTCCACAGCTCTGAGTCGTGTAGCTAGGTTGACCTAACTTTTAAGTGTTGACTAGGAGCTCTGGTGACTGGGGGTGATTTGGAGGCTTTCTTAAAAATTTTTTTTTGTTAGTTTGGTTTTGGCCTCCCCCCATTCTTGAATCCTGTGCAGACCCGAGAAGATACGTCTGCTCAAAACAGCTGTGGCTTGTCCTTTTAAAACAGTGCTTTGAGATAGAGAGGGAAACCTGTCAGCCAAATGAAACTCGGGAAGCTCTACGGTGCAGCCTGATCACTACCACCAGGTTAGCAACCCTTCCACTCCGTCTCCTGTGCCTCTTTGCCTTCTATGGCTCGTCTCTGACGCTTAGATGGGAAGAGCCAGTGGTCAGCAATTGCCATAAGGGAGAGCATGGGGCCTGATTCCGATTTTCTACTGTTGTAAATCAGGAGCAGTCAGTGGACAAGTGTGGGGTAAGAGGAGATTTAGCCCCAGCCACCCAATGCGTGGGCCTGAGGCTGCCTTGCATCTTGTCATAATTTGCACTAGTGCAAAGTGCCTAGAACACGCTCTTGTTCTGGTTGAGTGGCACTTCCCCCTCACTTGGCGTGGAGGTAAATGATGAGACGCAGGGCAGGGCAAGGGCGAATCAGGCCCTACACCTCCCAAGTCTAATCTCCACTACATTTCGCCTTCAAAACTTCCTCCCTTCATGTATCAACATGTTCCATCCCAGATTTAGTTCAGCCTCTAAATGCTGCCAATGGCACGTTTGATGCCAGCCATCTGAACGGTTGTCACCAAGTCTTTGAAACCAAATTCCGCCAGTGAAACAACCAGCCATTAAAATACATGTGAAGCAAGGTCCTCTTCTCCTGTTTCTGCTACGCCTGACAGTGTGTGCAGGAACAGCAGAGCTATACTTTGACTAGGGTGGGCCTTGCTCCTGAGAAGTGGGTTTGGAGGGTAGCATGGGAGTCTGCCTTGGAGTTCTGTTTTGCCCGTTCCTTGCTTTAGAGCTCTAGTGCAGCTCATAATGCGGGGGACAAGGAGTAGCTATGTGGAAGCAGTCAGAGACCACAGTGATCGGTGAACCACTGGTCCAGATGGCAACACTGTCCCTGCAGCCTGTACAATGATGCTGACAGCGATCGGATTAGGGATGGACGATGCTTTTAGAACGATGGACAGGCAGAAAGATCCCACAGATTCCCATCCATTGGGCAGCAGGAGAGTGGCTGATTGCATGGAAATGCCTCATGCTCTGTCAGCGTTCTAGCTGCAGGAGGAGGGGATCAGGTCAACATGTGGGTCCTGAGGCACCAGGGAAATAGAGGGAACGGCTTATTGAGAAGGGGAGGAAACTTAATGGAGGGGTTAAAGGGCCCCTCTTCCTCTCCTTGCTCCTGGTGGAGCACACGTGACCTAACTGAGAGCCCACCCAGGAGTTAGTGGTCATCTCTGCAGAAGGGATGGTCCCTCCTTATCACTGTTGCAGACCATGATCTCAAACTGGTTTTGCACATGTAAAGAGCTGCTTGAGGGGCAGCATGGTAGGACATTGACCTAGGATGCAGGAAACCTGGTTTCTATTAGCAATTCTGCAACTAACTTACTGGGTGACTATAAGCGAGCCACTTCCCTTCGCCTCTCCTCCCACTTGTGTGTGTCTCCTATTTAAACTGTAAGCTCTTTGGGGCAGGGACTCTCTTACTACGTGTCTGTTCAGCACAATGGCGTCCGGACCTTGAATTGGGGTTTCTAGGTGTTACTGAAATACAAACAAAAATACCGTTGTAACTTCTTATTTACACTAGTGTGAAAAAACAATCAGGCCCCCAGAAAGGAGCTTAACCCTTTGCCCGATTAATCAGACCCCCACCCCACCCCAGAAGGTCACGAGCTGTCAGTGCTGTGGAAAGGCAAGCAGCCTGTTCACTAGATTGTCTTTTTCAACTGCCGCTTTGACATGAAAAACTTTAGCTTGCTGCCTAATCCAGGCGGGATGCTCCGCTGAAGTCCGTGGAGCTACCCCAGTGAAAGGGGAACCAGAACCTTGATTTTTAGGCCCCAGTGCATGAAAGCATTTAAAGCATGTGCTTATGACTGCCACTTAAGAGTGTGTTTAAATCCTACAGACTTTAAAGAGACTTTAGCAAGTGTTTAAAGTTGAGCATCTGCCTACATGCTGTCCTGAAGCAGGACACTTTTCTGAACCTGGGCCATAAGTTGTAGCCATTTGGAATTATCAGTGTATTAAGATTTCTGCCCCTCGGGTCTGAGAATATCAAACCTGATGTCAATAGATAAATTAGCTCGCCGTTTTCAACAGAATGCGAGTTTCCTTGGATAACTGATAAAATCAGGAATGTTAACTCCAGCTAAATCCTTACAAAAATACAAAATAAATAGATGTATAAAAGAGAGGTTGGGGCTCACATCGAACCTAGTCTCCAAGAAGGCTCAGAGCGTTGCTCGTACATTTCATGTGAGCTTTTCCAACGGAGGTCTCTGCAGTATACGGCTGATCATTCTGAAGAGCAGTCCCCACCACCCACCACCAAAGCCAAACATGGTGGGGTGTTATTGCAGGCATGCCTCCTCCCACTGCCCAAATGTTCTCGGTCCATATCTTAACCACGAGTGCCCAACTCAAATGGACACTTGAGGTTCCTGGACCCAGTTCTAGGTGCTGGTACGAGTGGCAGAAATGCAGGAGCCAAGCTTAGGTGCCCATATTTGATAAATGGACACCCCACATGTGTTCATCCTTCATAACTGGCACAGAAAAAGGCAAAAGGATGTTGGAGTTTTTGAACGGGCATTTGTAAATGTCTTGCAGGAAGGATTGCCATGAGGAGGGAAGCAAGCTATCAGTTAAAGAACTCCTGAGGTCTGATTCTCCACCACATTGCACCCTGTGCCACCCTTCGCACCAGGACCACGCTACATCAGAACAGGAACGTTTCACACCTACTTTGCACAGATGTGTCTGCACAACATGGAGGGAATCAGGCCTAATGCTTCCTGCTCCCAGTCCATCCACCCTCTAGTCATTTATTCTTTATCATGCATCCATTCTGGCAAAGGTGAAAGGATCATACACAGACAAAGATCTGGAACGGGAAATGCCAGCATGTCCTTTATGAGCCGTGCTTCTTGCATATCATTTGCAACAACCCTTGAATAACTGACCTTTGCATCATACAAATGGGATCCTTGCACTTCTGCCTGTTGGAGCAATCCTAGCTAGGATTCATTGGTCAATTAAGTTAGATCAGGAATGAATTTCCTCACTAGATCGTTACACTCCAAAGTCACAGCACGTCCCCGGTGTTCAGCTGAGAAACCAAAAGATAGCATGGACGAGCCCATACCACCTTCTAGGTGTCAGGGGAGAGACAATGCAGGCAGTTTTCCTTTAACGGACAGAGGTGACTGGCTGTTCACCTACTTATGACAATCCCTCCTTCCAAGCACTCAGTCCTGCATTCCGTGCCACACCCACCACATCCACTGACTCCTCTAGTACACCACGAGCATCCGTGGAAGTTCTGGCTGTGTCAGGAAAGCAGGAATGAGCTTCAAAGAGACGAATGGCCAAATTCTCTGTGACTGTAAACTGGAGCTACACCCAATTGCAACAGGAGAGGATGTGATTGTGTGTGTGTATACATACACACACGCACATAAATATGAAACCATTCAAGAAACTTTTGAGACAACATGCTCTGTCTTCTTTAGAGACATGGAGGCTGTGATAGCAGCTGCGTTTTACCCCCACGCTGAATTCACAAATGGAAACAGAGCCTCGAAATAAATTAAAACATGCGCACAACACTTTGCGTAGATCGTAAATTTCGTAAGTGCGATGTTGGAAGGTCCACGTGTCCCTGAAGAGATCAAACGAAAGCCAAAGGAGAAAAAAACAAAAGCCAACACAATGTGTTTCACCTGTGCCAGAAGTGTACGAGTTTTCTGATCGGAACCAGAACTGGTATCCGCTGGCCACACGCCAATGATCAGCTGTGCAAAGGAAGCCATCCTAATAATAAATAGCAACCCCAATTCTGCGTCCGGCTTGTCAGTTGTTTGGTAACAATGGGAATGCACGTGCGTCTGGTCTGGAGAAGCTGGTGTGATGTGTACATTCTGCTTCATCAAATATGCAAGCTCTCCGGGAGCAGAAACATTAGAATATTCACTTGAGCTCCACTTCTTCCTCTTGCTATTGATTTCTTTATTGCATCCCAGGTATGAGCTTTTCGCCAGCCTTGTCTTTAAGAAAAAATCTCTCCTCTCTCTAGAGAAAGTTTCCCGGTGGCTGGGTTCGAAGGCAAACTCTGCTCTGGATGCAAAGCTTTTAAATTACAGTCCCAGTGGTGGCTGGCATGTAACGAAAGCCTCGTGCCCAGAGACGGTTATGATCATGTCATTTAAAAAAACCAAACCAAACCAAGAACATGTCAGTTACAGGCTTCTTCCAAACTCTCCATCGCTCTCCCCATCCTCACCTTCCAGGGCTTCAAGGAGGAGTGAACAATCCTGGCTCAACAGCCCATGCTCCTGGCCACAATGAGGATGCTGGATGTGAATACGGATGGGTGCAGGGGGTGGGAAACCAGACTGAACTGAATGAATGAAGACATTTTATGGAAGGCTCCAGTTTCTCCCCCATCCCTTTCCTGTTTTCTCAGTAGGAAAATGGAATGCTGCCCCAGGGAATCAGCTGGGGAGCAACACATGCTCCAGGAAATAAGTGATGGAGTCCCAGTGCTTCCAGAGGAAGAGGAGGAAGAGGAACAGCAGGGCGGTGCTGAGGATGCGCATGCGGGTCTTCATGAGGGGCGTGATGAAGTTGGCAATGGTGGAGACGAAGACGAGCAGCACCGCCATGAGGGCCAGGATGACGTTGATGAATTTGCCCAGCAGGGCCCGGGCATTGGCGTTCTCCACCCCTTCCAGCTGCACCACCTGCTGCTGCTGCTGCTGGAGCTCCAGCTTGGTGACGCGGGTGAGGCACAACTCCACCGCTTCCTGCAGAGGTAGACGTGAACCAGGGTTAGTTTGGCCGTAGGGTAGGACACCACAGTGTAGCAGCTACATTGTGTGGCAGAGTGTGCTGTCTGGTGGTTAGAACCAGGACTCCTGGGTTTTGTGCCTGTCTCCATGAGAGAGGGGAGGCTGGTGGGTTAGAGCCAGGGACTGGGAAGCCAGGATGCCTGGGTTCTGTACTCAACTCAGTGAGGAAGTGTAGGTGAGAGTACAGCACTCCTTGTCTCTGTTCCTGGTTGTGACACCTTGGGACAAGATGCTTAAACAATGCTGTGTGCCTCAGTACACCCACCCGGAATAGGGGAGTGTTATTCACCTACCTCAGGGAGGTTGTCAGGCTCAATTAACATTTGCAAAGTGCTTTGAGATCTGTTGATGACGGGAGCTATCGCTGTGCAAAGTAGGGTTATTATTAGGGTTCTGATGTGACAATCTTGTACTACTTAAAGCATCACCCTGAAGAGCCTTACAATGAAGGTGTACGATAGTCAGAAAACCCCAAGTAAGGAATAAGCCAGTTGCAAGACTCCATTTTGGGATCCCTGGTTGACGGGACTCTTGTGCACAGAGCAAAATGCTCCTCCCTCAAAACCTTCCCCACCTGCTTCCACACGAACCCACTAATTCTGAGCGTTAGACAGAGGTATTAGAGCAAGAGGGAGTATATAGTATGCACAATGCAGTAGGGAGAGCAGAGATACAGCTATGTCTACCCACACATGCCTGGTGAAGAGGGTACAATGCATGTAAGGAAAGCACAGAGCTCTTTCATTGCTTTGCAGATTTGCATTTTGCTTGGTTTGGTCTTAATTCACGTGAAATGTATTTGCTTGACTTCCACGACATATGTGCTATTTTTTCCAAAGGCTGAATAAAACCTGAGCATCAAATATAGTGAATTCCACTGGGAAGTTCCCCAAATTGCCACATGGGGGCAGAACAGTCCCCTGCAGATTGTGCTGAACAGCTACAGTCAAATCCACTCACTGGGGGCCTCTGATAAATGGCCCGTATATTATTGACACCTGAAAGGTGACAATGCAAAGGGCAGTGCGATGTGACAGTCCTAACAGAGCACTTCTGATCAGTCCCTCCAGTAATGGGTGCAATACAAAAACCCTGACAGGTAGACAGCCGGACTGACAGATACATAGATTTCAATGGCCTGCCTGTAAGACCCCAGCAGCCCCATTTTCAGAGGTGCTCCAGAGAGAAGTGGCAGCTGAGCACCTCTGGAAAACAGACCAAAGCTGGTTTGCTCCCGTAGGTTTTAACGGGAATGTTGTGTGTAAGACATGAGAGGTAATTGTCCCATTCTACTTGTCAATGGTGAGGCCTCAGCTGTGTCCAGTTCTGGGTGCTACACTTGATGTGGACAAACTGGAGAGAGTCCAGAGGAGAGCAACACAAATGATCAAAGGTTTAGAAAACTTGACCTACGAGGAAAGGTTAAAAAACTTGAGCACGCTTAGTCTTCAGAAAAGAAAACTGAGCCGAGACCTGGGAATAGTCTTCAAATATGCTAAGGGCTGTTATAAAGGGGATGGTGATCAATTGTTCTCCACGGCCACTGAAGGTGGGACAAGAGGTAATGGGCTTATCCTGTAGCAAGGATAAGGAAAAGATATTAGGAAAAGCTTCCTAACTCTCAGGGTAGTTAAGCTCTGGAACAGGTTTCCAAGGGAGGTTGTGGAATCCCCAACATTGGTGGTTTTTAAGAACAGGTTGGACAAACACCTGACAGGGATGGTCTAGATTTACTAGGTCCTGCCTCAGCACAGGGGGCTGGACTAGATGGCCTCTGGAGGTCCCTTGCAGCCCTACATTTCTGTGACTTCATGTTCCCTGCAATGAACCCCTCTGCTCACCTCAGGCTGCTGCTCTGCCCAGCTGCTAAGTGAGTGACTCGGACCTTTGCACTGTTTCCAGAAACACCCTGTGTTTTCCTCATGTTCAAAGTGAATTTAGTTCACTAGGACCTGGACACACTCCAGGCACACATTCCATGCGGGCCACTGAACAGCCATCAGTAGTCCATTACCAGTCCCCTGAGCCATGCAGCTCCCTACCAGACTAAGAGTCTCTGAGGGTCATGGCTAAATTCAGGGCCGGCTCTAGGCACCAGCAAAACAAGCAGGTGCCTTGGGCGGCACATTTGCAGGGGGCGGCATTCGGGCCATCCTTGTTTGTTTGTTTTTTTAACTCACTTCCTCCCCTCTCACANAAACAAAGAGTGGAACAAAAGAATAACGAAGGCACCTCAACTGTTCCTCATTTATGGAGGACAATCTTATAATATGGCTCCAGATACCCTCCAATCACACACGCTGAAAATTGTTCCACTTCACTGCAGTTCTGTAACCATATGGGAACCAAACCTGTCTGTGTTCTGTGCACATCCAAAATTCCTGCTGAATGACCCGCCCTGGGAGCGAGTTACCAGTGACCCAGGGCTGGGGCGGCAGCAGGTGTTGGGGGGGGGGAGCCCAGCGCTGGGGCGGCAGGGGGTGTGGGTGGGTGGAGAACCCAGGGCTGGGGCAGCAGAGGGGTGCGGGAGGAGCCCTGGGGTGGGGGGCAGCCAAAATTTTTTTTGCTTGGGGCAGCAAAAAATCTAGAGCCGGCCCTGGCTAAATTGTCCCATTGCTGTCTCCTCTGGGCTCGCTGTCTCTGAAGAGCGTATCACAGCAAGTGACTGCTTTGGAGGGTGATAGCTCATTCCTTGAAAGCGGGATCCCCTTGATCATTCAGGTACTAGCCCACACTTCCCCCCGAGACATGTAGTGTCCCTTCTCCCATTGCAGGAATCTGCCCCCCCCCCCACCGCCCTGCCCCTTTCCTATCTCATCTGCAAAAGGACGCCAGTTCAGCTGAGTAAGGATGGTGGCGTGGGCTCTCCGAGTTCCCATACCTGGATGTCCCTGGCCCTCTCATAGGACTGATAGGCCACCTTCTCCTCCATGCTGGCTAGCTCTTGCTTCAGGTTGGTCATTTCATTCTGGTGGAGCTCCGTCAGGTCATTCAGCTGCTCTTCCAGACGTTCGTATCTGGGGGAGGGGGGAGAAGGTGCATGGGGAAGGTGTGAATGCTGGCAGCCGGGTTATTACATTTGACTCATCTTTCTCCTATCATGCAAGGAGAACAGTCTGTTTCCATCAAATACAGATTCCATTAACTCCAGCTCCCCCCTGCCCCAGCCCAAACCTCACTGGCGCCCCAGATATCCGGCATACAGAGGTGACTTGGATGACATGGAAATGACTTTGGGTGTCAAGCAATTGAAGCACTCCACACAGCAATGGCACCATGGAATCTAAAACAAATTGGACAGGTTCCCGTGCTGCCTGGAGTCCACAGATGGACATTTTGAGGGATGCAGATTAGAAGCAGACAGAGGAGGCTGTGTGCACGCAGCGATCGATAACGTGGAGTTTATTTCATCTCTCTTCTGTTTTGTCTCTAAGATGCCTGGTTTGTGCTGCAGTCCCCGAGGAGCTGGCCTCACTCTCAGAAGCAGCTATCTTGGATTCTCCAGCATTCCCTTAGCTGTGGAAGGAACTCAAATGGCCCTGAAACCAGAGGTCAGTGGAGCTTCAGAATCTCCTGGTTACCCAGCTCCTAAGCATCTCCCGTGCCTCCCTCTCTGAGATGAAATGTGTTGGAAGGGGACCTTGTGTCTAATGGGGTGGGGGAAGCGAACCGTCCACCCCATCTTATCCACAGAAGAGGCATAGCACAGGCAACAGCAGTACGAATACAGCCCAGTGCCTTAGCCCTGATCTCTAAGGGTGAAAGGGCAGCTCAGCTGCCTTCATCACCCATTCAGTCCTTGGACTTTGTGTCAAGACTGCCATCCAAGTGCCCACGACAGGGGTGGCTGCCACTTGAGCTGCATCCCCACCTCGCTTCATTTGGGCCATCAGATGGCAATGGCTTTCCTACTGAACCTGGGCCCCTAAGCTGCATTCAGACCAGCAAACTCTAGTAGATGAGAGAGGCTCTGTGACCCTTACCCCTAGTCCCCTTTGTTGGAGGTGGGAGGGGGGAGGAAGGAAGGGAGGGGAGTTTCTCTGGCCACTTAGAACTATCTGGATTTGGGAACACGGTGTTTTATTTCCATCTCCTCTGACACTGGCAAGGATATTTCAGGACATTTTCCAGCTACTGAGAAGGGCTTGGAAGAAACTTCAAATAGCAGGGGAAAGAAAGGAACCCCAATGACATCACAAGCCCGTACATCTGTAACGTGTGAACTCTCACACAGGCTCTCAGTTGGAGAAGTATTTTTAAACAGTGTTTCAGCTTTTGTCCTCAGCCAAAATGATCTAAACAAAGAAAGCCCAAGCCAATGCCCCCTTTAGAAGCTGGTCCTTATTTCCTATTCCCAAGAGTTGAGAGGGCTGGCACTGCCTGTCGAGCAAGATGATGCATTTCCTCTTGCCTCTTATAAATAGCAAATAGCCTTTTTTCTCAGGGTGATTGGCAGAGGAGAAGCATCACGGGATTCCTTTAGGGCTATTGGCTGCTGGAGGTCCTACAGCTAAACAGACAGAGCCTGGCTCTTCAACGTGGAGGCTACATGGGAGCTTGCCGGGATCAATGTAACAAATCCTGGTTCCTTTCCCTAATGGGAATAGAGTCCCAGGATTCCACTTCCCATGGAAAACCGAACGCTCAGGTACTGCAGTATGTACAGAGCCTTTCACCACTAGATTTGCCCTTTTGAATGGCATTCCCTAAGCCCGTGGTTCTCAGCCTTTTTTTTTTTATCTGTGACCCACAAAATGGCCAATAGACCATCCCAGGATCCACCTTATTCCATAATCCTTTGTAGCTGGGTTTGTGGGTTTAAACTATAGTGCCCCCCCACTAGTAAAATATATTGTAATTTACATCCCCCTAAAAAGCCAAGTGCTCTCAGTAACACCCAATTTTTGTTTCTTCAAAGATACTGTCAAGGTGTGTGGCATCATTGCGGTAAATCAGTTACTTTCCACACTGGGAAGCTTNCTAGATTTACTAGGTCCTGCCTCAGCACAGGGGGCTGGACTAGATGGCCTCTGGAGGTCCCTTGCAGCCCTACATTTCTGTGACTTCATGTTCCCTGCAATGAACCCCTCTGCTCACCTCAGGCTGCTGCTCTGCCCAGCTGCTAAGTGAGTGACTCGGACCTTTGCACTGTTTCCAGAAACACCCTGTGTTTTCCTCATGTTCAAAGTGAATTTAGTTCACTAGGACCTGGACACACTCCAGGCACACATTCCATGCGGGCCACTGAACAGCCATCAGTAGTCCATTACCAGTCCCCTGAGCCATGCAGCTCCCTACCAGACTAAGAGTCTCTGAGGGTCATGGCTAAATTCAGGGCCGGCTCTAGGCACCAGCAAAACAAGCAGGTGCCTTGGGCGGCACATTTGCAGGGGGCGGCATTCGGGCCATCCTTGTTTGTTTGTTTTTTTAACTCACTTCCTCCCCTCTCACAACCCTGCAGAAGCGAGCCACGGAGCAGCTGGGGATCCAGCATGGGAGCTGAGAACCTACGGGACCTTGGGAGCTGTAGTTCCGTGCCTAGCTCCCTGCCTATAGAGCCAGCCCTGGAGCAGGGAAAGAACTACATTTCCCAGCATTCCCTTGGCCGCTATCAACAGGCAAGGGAGGTGGAGAGAGTGAGGTAGCTGAGCCATGCTGCAGCTTGTTGTGAGTCGAAAGGGGTGGTACTGTGAATGGGGGACAAGTGTGCCCAAGGAGTGGGCAGCTTTGGCCCAGATATCCCCTTCAGAAGACTTCCCCAGACTGGATTAGGGATACTGGTGTGACCTCACCTTGCAGCCCCCAAAGAAGGAATTGGGTGGAGTAAATAGACAGTGCACCTCTCTATCTGAAGCCTAGCAAGGGAGGTACGTGGATCCCACTAGAATTTAAAATGAAAAGTAAGGGAGGGGAGGCTCTACTAGAGGGCTTGGGCAGCTTTAGATACAGTACCCGGCACTTAGGAGCATTTCCACTTCTGAGCCATGGAAGCAGAAATGGATTTTTCCTTTCCAGATTTAGCCAATATTCAGAAAGGGAATCTAGCACCGGCCTTCCAGATTTGAACACCCTCAAAATTCAGGAGTGCTCACGCTCAATTTGGGCAGCTGTTACTTCATTTCTCCCAAATCAAATATACTGATCCACTGTAACTTGCTGTAGATAAAGTAGGATAAAATTGAGCAAGAAATGCTTCCCAGTGGTTATTAGGACTGGAATTGCTATTTTCAACAGCCATTGCCTGTTGTTTTTTTTAGTTGTATTTGTTTAAAAGGAAGACAGTGATATTGCATTGGCAATTTCCCCATAGAAACAAAGAGTGGAACAAAAGAATAACGAAGGCACCTCAACTGTTCCTCATTTATGGAGGACAGTCTTATAATATGGCTCCAGATACCCTCCAATCACACACGCTGAAAATTGTTCCACTTCACTGCAGTTCTGTAACCATATGGGAACCAAACCTGTCTGTGTTCTGTGCACATCCAAAATTCCTGCTGAATGACCCGCCCTGGGAGCGAGTTACCAGTGACCCAGGGCTGGGGCGGCAGGAGG
>QXTE01000269.1:661-11442 GCA_003942145.1 Platysternon megacephalum | reverse complement strand
CCCCCCTGCCCCAGCCCAAACCTCACTGGCGCCCCAGATATCCGGCATACAGAGGTGACTTGGATGACATGGAAATGACTTTGGGTGTCAAGCAATTGAAGCACTCCACACAGCAATGGCACCATGGAATCTAAAACAAATTGGACAGGTTCCCGTGCTGCCTGGAGTCCACAGATGGACATTTTGAGGGATGCAGATTAGAAGCAGACAGAGGAGGCTGTGTGCACGCAGCGATCGATAACGTGGAGTTTATTTCATCTCTCTTCTGTTTTGTCTCTAAGATGCCTGGTTTGTGCTGCAGTCCCCGAGGAGCTGGCCTCACTCTCAGAAGCAGCTATCTTGGATTCTCCAGCATTCCCTTAGCTGTGGAAGGAACTCAAATGGCCCTGAAACCAGAGGTCAGTGGAGCTTCAGAATCTCCTGGTTACCCAGCTCCTAAGCATCTCCCGTGCCTCCCTCTCTGAGATGAAATGTGTTGGAAGGGGACCTTGTGTCTAATGGGGTGGGGGAAGCGAACCGTCCACCCCATCTTATCCACAGAAGAGGCATAGCACAGGCAACAGCAGTACGAATACAGCCCAGTGCCTTAGCCCTGATCTCTAAGGGTGAAAGGGCAGCTCAGCTGCCTTCATCACCCATTCAGTCCTTGGACTTTGTGTCAAGACTGCCATCCAAGTGCCCACGACAGGGGTGGCTGCCACTTGAGCTGCATCCCCACCTCGCTTCATTTGGGCCATCAGATGGCAATGGCTTTCCTACTGAACCTGGGCCCCTAAGCTGCATTCAGACCAGCAAACTCTAGTAGATGAGAGAGGCTCTGTGACCCTTACCCCTAGTCCCCTTTGTTGGAGGTAGGAGGGGGGAGGAAGGAAGGGAGGGGAGTTTCTCTGGCCACTTAGAACTATCTGGATTTGGGAACACGGTGTTTTATTTCCATCTCCTCTGACACTGGCAAGGATATTTCAGGACATTTTCCAGCTACTGAGAAGGGCTTGGAAGAAACTTCAAATAGCAGGGGAAAGAAAGGAACCCCAATGACATCACAAGCCCGTACATCTGTAACGTGTGAACTCTCACACAGGCTCTCAGTTGGAGAAGTATTTTTAAACAGTGTTTCAGCTTTTGTCCTCAGCCAAAATGATCTAAACAAAGAAAGCCCAAGCCAATGCCCTCTTTAGAAGCTGGTCCTTATTTCCTATTCCCAAGAGTTGAGAGGGCTGGCACTGCCTGTCGAGCAAGGTGATGCATTTCCTCTTGCCTCTTATAAATAGCAAATAGCCTTTTTTCTCAGGGTGATTGGCAGAGGAGAAGCATCACGGGATTCCTTTAGGGCTATTGGCTGCTGGAGGTCCTACAGCTAAACAGACAGAGCCTGGCTCTTCAACGTGGAGGCTACATGGGAGCTTGCCGGGATCAATGTAACAACTCCTGGTTCCTTTCCCTAATGGGGGATTTCCCAGGATTCCACTTCCCATGGAAAACCGAACGCTCAGGTACTGCAGTATGTACAGAGCCTTTCACCACTAGATTTGCCCTTTTGAATGGCTCGGCTTTGTTTCATTCCCTAAGCCCGTGATTCTCAGCCTTTTTTTTGATCTGTGACCCACAAAATGGCCAATAGACCATCTCAGGATCCACCTTATTCCATAATCCTTTGTAGCTGGGTTTGTGGGTTTAAACTATAGTGCCCCCCCACTAGTAAAATATATTGGAATTTACATCCCCCTAAAAAGCCAAGTGCTCTCAGTAACACCCAATTTTTGTTTCTTCAAAGATACTGTCAAGGTGTGTGGCATCATTGCGGTAAATCAGTTACTTTCCACACTGGGAAGCTTGAAACGTGAATCTATTTCCTTACCAATATCCTCGTCCTCTGTGCACACACACTTATTTGTTATTGTTGTTCAAGTGTGCACAGCGGTTTGTTATTGTAGGGTTGCTTCTGAGGACCAGGCTGCATACATGGCTTTGTCACTGTAGAGTTGCTCATGGGGTGCACGGGAGCTGCGCACATTGGTTTGTTATTGCAGGGTTGCTCATGAGCACTGTGACAGTGGGCGTTGAAGGCATTGGCTTTAACTGAACAGCTCTGCACAACGAATTGCGAAGAACTACATATAAAATAGCAATGCTATGAAGGGCCGATGGAGATGCAGGCCCAGTGGTGTGAGCCACGTAGGAACAGCCTTGCAGAGACAGGGAGGTGGCACTCATGCACGCGCTCACACACAGCTGCACTGGGGCTGGCCCTACCTGTACCGCTCCTCTTGCAAGCACTGCGTCATGTAGGTATAGTCCCTCTGCAGCTGCACCTTGAGATCCTCCATCGAGTCCTCCAGGTGCGACTGACTGTCCTTAATCTCCCGGAGCTCTTCCAGGATGGTGTCAAAATTATTGTGGTGACTGTCCAGGGTATTGGACTTGGGGCTCCCCAAGCTGCCGGGCCCTGCCCGAGTTGCTGCCCGCCGCCGATCCCGAGGTGGCGCTGGAGCACTCGTCATCGCTGCCGTACTTGGGGCTGGACACCAGGGTGGCGCTGCCGCTCAGAGTCCTCGAGGCCTCCTCGGGGTGCCCGTCATCCAGAGTGTCCTTCAGGTGGGCGATGTTGTCGGCGCTGCCAAACTTGTTCCGGATCAGGCTGGTGAACTCCCGGGGCTTGGAGACCACCGCCGTGTGGGTGGCCTGGGACAAACCCGACAGGCTTCCCTTGATGCCTTCCACTACAGTTTTGCTCCTGAATCCAGGACCTGGCAGCTGATATCCACAGTAACTCCATCTTGTGAACTCTCACCTACTTCCATGCTAATTGCCCTGATGCTGAAGCAGAATATGCAAGTCAACACTTTTCTAGCACAGCTGCAGTGTTGCACTTTTCTAGCTAAGGCAGTAGAGATAAGAATGGGGGAAGAAGGAGGGGCAATTTGCCTGCATCTAAGCCAGCAAGGTCGCAGATAAGCATGAGAACTAGTGAGAACTAAAAGTTTCCTCACATGTAACAGTTGTACTGCTTACTGTAACTGCTGTCAGGAAGGGAGGGGTAAGAGTGAAATGAAACAAAGGCTTACTCAAAACAGCTTGGAATAGAAAATGGGAAACTTGTTTGTATTTGCTGCGCTTGATTTGAGACATGCTGGTCTCCTAGTGCCTATTCAGAGCTCTTGAATAAACTTGCTTTGTTTCTCCACCTCGGTGTCTTCATTGGTGCGAAGCACAACGGGCAACGAACCCCCTGTTGCCCCCTTGGGCACCCTGTGCCGGCAACACCATGGTAGTCAAGAGGAGTTTTGCTTACTTAAGTACCACAGTTGAACACTATGAACCTGACCTGCATGTGCTCAGTACCAACAACTTCTACAACTTTCAGTGGAAAATGAGGTGCTCAACAGCTTCAGGATCATAACCAGCATCGACACTTTTGATATATAATGTGGCATATTGCCCTTTTTTCTGTTTGAAAATCTGGCAGTAATACATTTGAGTATTTTCAGTAGATTAAGGGGGAGGAAGGCCAGTATGCCTACTGTGCACCTGATCTTTTCCCAGAGCTTTGCAGAATAAAAATGTCAACAGTACCAAAGCTCTGTCCTACGCAGAGTAAAAAAGACACCACTACGGTAGTTTTGTGTTGTCTTATTGAATATAATATAATATTCATTCAAAGGAAGACCATAATGAATTCAACAGAGAATACAGTTCTGCTATGAAGTGGCCTGGAAACTTTTTGTGTGTGTGACAAAATAAAAATAAAATCTTCACTGTGTGTTTGGTCTTATTAAATGTCTAAAGTGCTTAAGCAAATGAAGCATCCTTTCCCCTTGGAATAAAACAAGGTTTTACATTTCAACTTGTTTGCAACAGTTCCAGATAGCAGCAGTGGAAAAAAGCCAATTTTGTCTTATTCAGTATCTGACTAAAATCAGCATTGCAGAGTATTTTTCCAGCTGAAGTGCTGTGATGGCAACTTACCCAAAGCCTCATGCACAGATCTATTCCCCCCAAGAGCTCTGGGGCTGTTCTATCTTGCATCAGCAGTAATGGTCCTCCAGAGTTTTCATAAGAGCCAGGGATTGCCAGACTGCAGCGTGCTCTGACCATGCTCCCTCCTCTCCCAACAGGGCCAGGCAGGAGCATTTACATTGGCATTAAACCATCCAGGGATTTCCCTGCACCAAGGAAATCCCCAGCTACCCAATTAAGGTAGCCTTTTTGCATTGCTGGATGCAGGGGCTCTCTACAAAATGGAGTAGGTTGCAGCCTCCCTCATTGTTAGCAGGGAGGTGTGGCTCGTGGACACAACAGGACTCCATAGCCTGTTCATCTTGAGCCAACTGGTCAACTCACCTACTTGATGGTGATCGTAGAACTGGGTGGACATTTTTCATTAGCAGTTTTAGCTGAAAACTTGGTTTTGAATAAAACAAAGATTTTGTGGAAACTTGTCTGAAAAAAAACCAAAACGTGTCAGTTACTTGGTTTCCCCCTTTATTCTAGTAGAAAAAGGAGAGGAGGGAGTGGACGTGTGGGGGTAAAACAAAACACACTTTCTCACACGTTTTTACTCCATTTTACCATCTTTTCAATTGGAAAAGTGGGATTTTTTTTATTAGGTTTAAAAAGTGAAAGTGGCATATGGTCTCTTTTTTTTACCTCCCCCCATTTTTCCCAATGGGGAACAAGTAAAATGTGAGTTGCGGGGTGGTGGTGGAGTGAAAACAAGTGTTTCAAAATGTTTGACGCAATGGGCAAGATTCTGGGTTGTTTTTAGTTTGGAGGGAGGGAAAATCGACCAGCTCTAGTTAATATTGGCCCCCTCTCCTCTCACCAGCCCCGCTCTCTCCTTAAAGGGGGAGAGCGGCGGCTACAGGGCTGGGATACGGGGTAGAAGCCCCTGCTCCCAGCCTGGGAGAGAGTCACCACGAGTCCTGGGGCCACAAGGTTCTGCATAAAGTAGTCCCTTTCGCCGTGCGCTGTTTGCGTCCTACAGGTTGACCCGCTCGCTGCCTCGCGCCTCCCGCTCCGGAAAAAATGGCACTGCGTGCTGGAGCCGCTTCAAACCCAACGGCGGCTAGAGCAGGTGAACCTGGCGCGCGAAGCACGCGCCGCTGAGGACACGGACACACACAGCCAGGTGCTGCTTCGATAGCCGCATTTTAATTCCACGGGTTCGCACGCGCAGACTGGCGAAAGTCTCTTCGGAGGGCGGCGCGCGCCGGACTACTTTCAAACCTAACGGCAGCAACGGCGTTTGGTCTCACGCCACGCCCGTGACCCAACCGCTGCAGCAGGCGGAGGTGGCGCCTGGTGGTGGTGCAGGGGCTTTCTGGCGCGAACACGGCCACGCTGAGCATCTGAAAGGCCGTGCGAGGCCGGGCCTGACACTGAGCGAGAGAGGGCTCTGGTGGACCCTGTGGGAACAGGAAAGGTTGAGCCTGGGCGCTGCCCGGCAGAGGGATCCGGCTCCTGGGACGGCCCCTCACCACCTCCTTCTGAGGACTCGGTGGGAGAAGGGCTCCCAGGACCTCCGCTGAGCCTTTGCAGGAGGCAAGGGGGGAATCCATCCTTGCAGTGAGGAGAGGGCCCAGCTAGGACTTAGGCCGGTGTCTTGGTGCCCCTTCTCCCCTCCCCCCGGGCTGAGGGTGCGGTGTTGGCTGTTGTGCGGTGTCCCTGTCTGTGAGCCCAGTGAATTGAGTNGACTAGTCCCTTTCGCCGTGCGCTGTTTGCGTCCTACAGGTTGACCCGCTCGCTGCCTCGTGCCTCCCGCTCCGGAAAAAATGGCACTGCGTGCTGGAGCCGCTTCAAACCCAACGGCAGCTAGAGCACGTGAACCTGGCGCGCGAAGCACGCGCCGCTGAGGACACGGACACACACAGCCAGGTGCTGCTTCGATAGCCGCATTTTAATTCCACGGGTTCGCACGCGCAGACTGGCGAAAGTCTCTTCGGAGGGCGGCGCGCGCCGGATTACTTTCAAACCTAACGGCAGCAGCGGCGTTTGGTCTCACGCCATGCCCATGACCCAACCGCTGCAGTGGGCGGAGGTGGCGCCTGGTGGTGGTGCAGGGGCTTCCTAGCGCGAACACGGCCACACTGAGCATCTGAAAGGGCGTGCGAGGCCGGGCCTGACACTAACCAAGAGAGGGCTCTGGTGGACCCTGTGGGAACAGGAAAGGTTGAGCCTGGGCGCTGCCCGGCAGAGGGATCCGGCTCCTGGGACAGCCCCTCACCACCTCCTTCTGAGGACTCGGTGGGAGAAGGGCTCCCAGGACCTCCACTGAGCCTTTCAGTGGGCAAGGGGGGAATCCATCCTTGCAGTGAGGAGAAGGCTCAACTAGGACTTAGGCCAGTGTCTTGGTGCCCCTTCTCCCCTCCCCCCCGGGGTGAGGGTGCGGTGATAGCTGTTGTGCGGTGTCCCTGTCTGTGAGCCCAGTGAATTGAGTGACACAGGGCTCAGGCAGGATGAGCGCCGTAAACAGCAGCTGTGTCTGTGTCACACCCTCTCTGCATCAGTTCCATGGACAATACCATATCATACGGACGAAGCAGCCATTCGTTGCGCTGCTGGTGTTTGTGATCTGTGCCGTGGGAGGTAAGATACTTAAGGGCTCCTAATATTGAAATGATAGCAAGCAGGTATAGTCACATATTGGATGAATGTAGCACGGCTTGTTCCTCTCAACCCAAGTGAACCTTTCAGACCTCTGTGAATAGAAAATCACCTGCTTGGCCTGTGTGATACCAGTCCATCTCAGCATGTGTGTCAGCGAAGTCTATGGTTAATTATTGGAAATTGATCAGACCTAATTGCATTATGACATCATCTAGGCTGTAACTTTTCACTTTGACTAGTTTCACCTTTTATCTCTAACCTTTTGCCCTCTCCCTGTGACCTTCACTGCCCAACTTCAGGCACAAGTTATATCATTGGGCTTCTCAGCTCCTTTTGTTACCTCTCTCCTCCTACCTCAGCTTCCCTCTGCACTCTTCTTCCTCATCATTCTGTTCATCTCCTTCCCTTTATGTGTCTCACTTGACTTCCACAAGCACCACTTTCTTTTGTTATTTCCCTGGTCACATCCCCTCATCAATCATCCATTTCTAGCCCCCCTGGCAAAAAAATCGATTATACATTTTTATATAACGAAGAGGTTCTAAAAACAGCAGGAATCAAGCCACTAATTGGAACCTGAATCTGGAACCAAATGCAGTTCTGCTTGAGCTATGTTAACCTCTTCAATTATTGTTTCACTGTTGCCTTTTCATTAAAGTGGTTTTCCTAATTGCTATGACCTACCTGAGACATGGTTGCAAGCTAACAGCCTTGTCAGTGGAGAAACAATAGTGCAGTTATCATCCTGAGAAAGTAGCATTTAACCAGAATTTACTCCAAAGTGTAATTCAGAATTCCACAGGGCATAATCTGTCCATCATTCTGCCTAATGTGTAATCATCATAAAGAGAGAAAATAGCCCAAATTAGATGTAAAATGAGCTCTGCATATTTAGTTGAAAAGAACTAAACCATACAGAAGAACTCGGTTCCAGTGTAATTCCAGATAAAGAAAGAAAAAAGCTCATGAGAGAGGAGGCACCATCATATAATGGCTTAGGAACTACATCACAAGATTTTTAAAGATCTCAGAAACAGAACGTACTCTGGACTCTTTGGGTACACTCTCCCTGATCTCCTGCTACTTTGTGGTCAGTGCAGTCCTCTGTATCATCATTTTAAATTTGCAAGTTTACTTACCTTTACAAAGCACTAGAAGCTGAACGTTTCAAGCTTCTGCTGATGAGCTATTGAATAGAAAGGTACTCCATGCTGTGGTATCTTCCTGCTCTTTAAACTTTTTCTCCTTGAATTCTGGCTTTCCTTATTTTTTATGCAGCTTTTCTGTTGACTGTTTTCCACCTTTACAGGACCAACAGACTTAGTGATATGAGGAAGAGACTTAGTGATATGAGGAAGAGAGAAAATTAAGTTCTTAGCTGTCCATTTATTTTGTCATTGCTTCAAGGTTACATTGCTTCAAGGTTACATGGAAGAGAATAAAGGAATAGACCCAAACTGGCAGAGAAGAGTTTTGAATGCCAGTGAAGCAAGACTTGCTCCCCCACCCCCAGCTCTGGGATGGGAAAAGGCCAGGGTTTGTTTTTTTCAGCAGCAATGGATGCAGATCCCTAAGACCACTGACTGCAGGGCCAACCTTAGGAAAAATGGCACTCTGGGTAAACTTGTATTTGGTGTGCCTGTGGGCTCCCCTCTATTGCCCCTGGGTTCCCCTCCATCACCCTAGCCCCTATAAGCTTCTCGGGCTCCCCTTTCCCCCCCATTGCCCACAGGAAGGACTGCAGAGGGAGGAGTTTCTGAGCCCCGGGAGTTCCCTTAGCCATACACTCCTGACCACCCTGCCTGTGGGAAGGGGGGACCCAGGGGCTGGTCCTGCTGCCTGCACCTCCCCGCCGGGTTGGCAGCCCTGTTCGCATGCACTTACCCCCACTCCTGCAGCCCAAGCCTGCCAGCTTGCAGCACTCAGACAGCACTCTCATGACCACCCTGGGCAGTCTCCCATGTCACCCACCCCTGAGGCTGGCCCTGACTGACTGCTTTCTGGTATCTCATCAGGATACTTCAAGATCTTACATTCTCTCATTTCTGGTTCTTACAGATTTATCCAGTTTAATGTCTCTTATCAGCCAGTGAAGAAGGAAACAGTGAAGTCTTATGGCCTATTCTAGACATACTAGTCTGTTCTCTTTTGGTGCCAGAATGATCATGAGGCTTCAATCTGCCGTGTCTCCTTTTGTGATTTACAGGAATTTCATGATGGAGACAACCTAGACTATAGAAGCGTTAGAACCTTAAGACTTTCTTGCATCTAGAGAGCTAAAAGACTTCTACCTGCACATACATGTTGTATCTAAAATACTTCCACTTAACTATAGGCCAAGAGTAGTTTCAGTAATCACTTTAACTTTCGGCTTTATCCCAGCATTCAGAGTCTTCATGAAGTTCACCGACATGGTGGATTTATGCTAATCAGGCTCCCTTTTTTGCTTTTCAGGTTGCAAAGAAGGGGGAGGGAAGTGCCAATGTTACTTAAGTTAAGGAAGACTGCATGGTCTGAGGTGCTTTTTATTTTCTGGGTATAAGGGCTCATTCCTTTAGAGTCATCACTACTTCGTTGGTGGAAAAAATCAGCTTCTGTGGAGGTGATCTGCCATGCAAAAACCTGGCATTCAGTCTATTACTTTACTTGCCATTTCACAATCAATGTCAACATGTCAGCAGACTTGGCTCTTTGGAGGAAGGGTCTCGGGACCATGGTCCAAGGCATTCCCTAGTTCTGTTATCTTAGTAAGCCTGTCCAAGGTTTACCTGGGGTGCTACTAGTTATAGCACAGAATCCAGACTGGTGGGCTCCTCTTATAAAGGGAGATTTTGGTTTAACTTTGTTCATTGATTTTCTGCGAAGGAGAGTACCTGTCTGGAAGTCTAGTGGCATATTTCAGAGTTCTGAATTAAGTGTGGCTGAGAGAGAGGACTTCTTATAAGAGGTGCCCTGTTGGGGACCTGAAGCTTAACAAACTATAAGGGTGAAGCTGCCTGCAAAAGTGTAGTGAGGAACAGCAGCCCAGATTTTGAATAAATGGTCTCCTCCTTTGCAGAAAGTCACATTATAAAGCAAGGGCAAAACCTCCCATTTTCTAGTTGTGTTGGTTTTGAAGTTTAATTTTCTCTTCTTAAGCTAAAATGAGGATTTTTTTATTTCTCCTTATTTGGTTTCTTTAAAAATAAGTGGTAAAATTAAAAGTAATCACAGATTCAAGGAAGTAACACTGGAAGACACAATTGACAGTTCAGGTCCAGTTTTAAAATAACTGTTTAATTTTTATCAGGATTTACTTGGGCACAAATATACATAACTAACTTTTTTCTTTTCATATTTATATCTTCATATGAATTATAAACATAACTTAAGGTGAAATAATTCAGTAAAATCCATGAGGTGGATTTGAGATGTGTAATGTAAATAAGCTTAATTTCAAGGCAGAAAATAGTCCTCCTCCCATAGCCAGAAAAGAGAGTTGTGATGGATATCCATCATATCTGGATCAAGGCCAGAGTTTCTGGAGAAGCAGGCATGATTCAACCAAAAAGGGGTGTTTTTGTCTCCACACAACTCTGTTCCAAATCTTTGTGTTCCTCATCTGTGTCAGGTGCAAAAGCTGTTGCTATTCTGTAAAAGAATAATGGGTGCACAGCAGTTACTGCAGAGGCAAAGCCACTGTACTAGGAAGGTGGTTAGACCTGCTCCTGTGTATAATATCTATACTTTTGTTAATGGAAAGATTACAAATATCAACAATTAAGAATATCAGATAGACACTTTCCNCTGCTCTGTGTAGAGAAGCCCTGTCTCTTGAACAGGCACACCTTACTGAGGAGCTGGATGTGTATAGTTGCATGTTAAGTATTGGTGAATACCACATGTGAAATAATCACACAGACGTGTGCTTCCCACTCCAAATATTACATACTCCTTCCAAATTCTGATATATGAAAGATGCATAACTAAGTCTGTGACAGCTGGAAGAACTGTAAATGTGCCCATTTGATAGCAACAATCAGTTCTCTTACCATTAGTCTAGCTTGTTCTGTTATGATTTTGTATTTCATAACCTGACGGATATGGAAATCATAAGTTTACTGATGTATACTGATAAAGCAGCACTCTGTGTGGACTGTAGCTGGCCAGGTCTCTCATTTTGTCTGCATTTTTAG
>QXTE01000268.1:1841151-1852409 GCA_003942145.1 Platysternon megacephalum | reverse complement strand
ACAGACTAACACGGCTGCTAATCTAAAGGTTTATTCATAAAAGGAAAAAGCTATAGATGGGAGCTAGAATTGGTTAAATGGAAACAATTACGTACAGTAATGGCAAAGTTCTTGGTTCAGGCTTGTAGCAGTGATGGAATAAACTGCAGGTTCAAATCAAGTCTCTGGAACATCCCCAGCTGGGATGGGTCATTCAGTCCTTTGCTCAGAGCTTCAGTTTGTAGCAAAGTCCCTCCAGGGGCAAGAAGCAGGGCTGAAGACCAGATGGAAATGAGGCAGCTGCCTTTTATAGTCTCCTCCAGGTGTAAGGACCCCTCTTTGTTCTCACTGTGGAAAATTACAGCAAAATGGAGTTTAGAGTCACATGGGCAAGTCACATGACCATGCATGACTCGGTTCTTTACAGGCGGCAGCCATTGCTCACATGCTACCTTGAATGTTCCCAGGTAGACTTCGTATGTGGATTGGAGTTTCCCAAGGCCTATTGTCAGTTAAGTGTTTCTTGATTGGACACTTAATTTGCAAATTCTTTTCTCAAGAAGCTGACCAAATGCTTCACTGAGGCTACTTAGAATCAAAACACATTGAGATACCAGTACAGAGCCAATATTCATAACTTCAACTACAAAAATGATTCACCCATACAGAGAGCATAATCATAACCAGCAAATCATAACCTTTCCATCGACACCTCAGACGACAACCTTTGTACAATACTTGCTGCAAATATATAACAGTGGTTGAACCAATGATCTATATATGGTCACAGGTTATATTAATAACGTCACCCCCCCCCCCCAGACCTCAACTCTGACACCCCTGTCCACCCCAACCCTGATGCCCTGTCCACCCCAGACCCCAACCCTGACACCCTGTCCACCACCAGCCTCCAGCCCATCCACCCCCATCCACCCCAACCCTGACACCCCATCCACCCCCAAGCCCCAACCCTGACACCCCGTCCACCCCCAGACTGCAGCCCTGACACCCCCATCCACCCCAACCCTGACACCCCATCCACCCCCAGCCCCCAACCCTGACACTCCCGTCCACCCCAACACTGACACCCCATCCACCCCCAGACCCCAACTCTGACACCTCCATCCACCCCAACCCTGTCCAGCCGAGGGGGGAACGGAAAGTCCCGCCGTTCACTGAACTGGTCCATTGTCACAGACACACATGTATTAGTGGTCCGGTAGTACTGTGCTTTGTCAACAATGAACCTGGCCTGGTGCCTTCGTCCCTTGACGGATCTTGTGGTCATTGGGCGGTTCGCTTGAGGTCAGTTGTGCCGGCTGTCTGCGCAGGGCGGGGGCAGCACGCAGGGAGAACACACACACATGCATCCGAACACCTAACCACACCCCAAACCCCAACACCCCTCCTACCCCAAACTCCAACATCAGCACCCCACCCACCCACCCAATAAACCCAACCCCCAGGGAACCCCCCCCACCACATTAAAAAACGCTCAAACCAAGCAACCTAACACAAACCAACCGACAAAAACGAAATCCCCCCCTCCATTCCGCCCCCCCCCAGCAGAGTTCTCGCCCCAACGCCACAGACTGCACCAGGAAGTGCTGTGGGAGGTGCCCAAATGCCACAGTGATGGGCAGCAGGGGAAACCCTAAGATCGGTGGCTATGGGGTGGGGAGCTGGAGGGAAGCCGCTGGTTGTGGGGCTGGCGGTGGGTATCCTGCCCCATTGAGCCCACTTTCTCCACCACTTCCCAGCTGGGCACAGATGCTGCCCCTCTGGGAGTGCCCCAGAGCGCCCTGCCCGCTGGCTGGAGGGGAGCCGGACTCCGCCTAGCGGGGAGAAGAGGGAGCTGAGTGGCATGTCTCCAGCCCCCCTGCCCAGGTGGCCCCTCCCGTGGGCAGAGCTAAGGGGGCTGGCGCAGGGAGAGGGGTGGGCCAGAGGTGCCCGTCCGTGGGTGAATCAGGAGCAGGCTGAGCTGTTGGTGCCGGGCTCCCACCTCCCCCTCCATTCCCTGCCAGTCGATACCCCCCAGAGCTGCCTTGGCACCGGTTTTCAGCAGATAACGTGGAAGAGGAAACAGCCCAATCCGGCGCGGCGATTGATGATACAGTCTCCCACAGTATTGATACGGTCTCCCACAGTATTCTTGCCAGCAAGTTAAAGAAGTATGGGCTGGATGAATGGACGGTAAGGTGGATAGAAAGCTGGCTAGATGGTCGGGCTCAACGGGTAGTGATCAATGGTTCCATGTCTAGTTGGCAGCCGGTATCAAGTGGAATGCCCCAAGGGTCGGTGCTGGGGCCGGTTTTATTCAATATCTTCATTAACGATCTGGAAGATGGTGTGGACTGCACCCTTAGCAAGTTTGCAGATGACACTAAACTGGGAGGAGTGGTTGATACGCTGGAGGGTAGGGATAGGATACAGAGGGACCTAGACAAATTAGAGGATTGGGCCAAAAGAAATATGATGAGGTTCAACAAGGACAAGTGCAGAGTCCTGCATTTAGGACGAAAGAATCCCATGCACTGCTATAGACTAGGGACCGAATGGCTGGGCAGCAGTTCTGCAGAAAAGGACCTAGGGGTTACGGTGGACGAAAAGCTGAATATGAGTCAACAGTGTGCCCTTGTTGCCAAGAAGGCTAATGGCATTTTGGGTTGTATAAGTAGGGGCATTTCCAGCAGATCGAGGGATGTGATCATTCCCCTCTACTCAGCACTGGTGAGGCCTCATTTGGAGTACTGTGTCCAGTTTTGGGCCCCACACTACAAGAAGGATGTGGATAAATTGGAGAGAGTCCAGCGGAGGGCAACAAAAATGATTAGGGGGCTGGAGCACATGACTTACGAGGAGAGGCTGAGGGAACTGGGATTGTTTAGTCTGCAGAAGAGAAGAATGAGGGGCGATTTGATAGCTGCTTTCAACTACCTGAAAGGGGGTTCCAAAGAGGATGGATCTAGACTGTTCTCAGTGATAGAAGATGACAGAACAAGGAGTAATGGTCTCAAGTTGCAGAGGGGGAGGTTTAGGTTGGACATTAGGAAAAACTTTTTCACTAGTAGGGTGGTGAAGAACTGGAATGGGTTACCTAGGGAGGTAGTGGAATCTCCTTCCTTAGAGGTTTTTAAGGTCAGGCTTGACAAAGCCCTGNCCCCCCCCCCCCCCCAAACCAGCGCTTGTTCGTCCCCGGGGATGTGCTCGGATGCATGCGCCCAAGGCAGGGAGACACCCTGGAGGGTGGTTTTCCCTGCCAGCTTTTGAATCAGTTTCCCAAGCCGGCAGCATCTCAGGAAAGGGACCGAGGTGCAGAACCTGCCATGGGACAGACACAGAGAATGCCCCACGGGCGCATGGCCAGACGCCAGCTAGCAGTAGGCACTGGGCCCTGCTCCTCGGGCACCACCTGCCCCAGCCTGGCACGCGAGCCAGAGGAGTAACGGCTAATGGCCAGCGAGCGCGGCCCGGTGCGGGAAGGAACCGTGGTCCCATGCACTGCTCTAGAGTATTCCCCAGAGGGTCCGGGTGGGTGGGCTGCAGCCAGGGCTTCAGGAACTAGGGGTCGCCTTTTATGGGAGTGCAGGTGAATTTAGTAAAGTGGTATTGCACTGCTGTGGGGTCGGCTCTGTGAAAATCCCCTCTACGNCCCTGCTCCTCGGGCACCACCTGCCCCAGCCTGGCACGCGAGCCAGAGGAGTAACGGCTAACGGCCAGCGAGCGCGGCCCGGTGCGGGAAGGAGCCGTGATCCCATGCACTGCTCTAGAGTATTCCCCAGAGGGTCCGGGTGGGTGGGCCGCAGCCAGGGCTTCAGGAACTAGGGGTCGCCTTTTATGGGAGTGCAGGTGAATTTAGTAAAGTGGTATTGCACTGCTGTGGGGTCGGCTCTACGAAAATCCCCTCTACTCCTTGCTTCAGATTCGAGTCTCTCGGGACCCCAGGGCAGTGACCACCCAGACATTCGCCCGTACAGGGCTGCTCTGTTTTACAAGTGTGGCTAAAGTTAGGGTTACTCGAGCCTGTAGCAATCCTATACGGAGCGATGCACCAGTTCCAACGCTGCTTGTGCTCCCGGCCTCCGAGGCAGCCCTAGGGTCTGCTGGGTCTCTTGTGGCCTGATCATCAGTAGAGGGACGGTTCCTGCTGGAGCTGCCCGTGGGGAGCTCAGTTTAGCTAANGTGCTCCCGGCCTCCGAGGCAGCCCTAGGGTCTGCTGGGTCTCTTGTGGCCTGATCATCAGTAGAGGGATGGTGCCTGCTGGAGCTGCCCGTGGGGAGCTCAGTTTTGCTAGGCTGGGCCTCCCCGTTTAATGATGTGATTGTGACTGTCCCTCGTGAGCATTGACACAACTAGTGCGAGGTGCGGCCTCTCGCCGGGTCTCCCCAAATACTCACCATGGCCTGCAGGTGGCAGCAGCCCTTCACCATTGCCTCAAGCTGCTTTGAAATGCGCTTGGGTCGCTCATCCGGCTGAGGAGCGTGTGCACTCCTGTGTGAACTCACACGTGCGTGCACATCTGTCTGTCAGCCTGTGCCTGCATGTCCCTGTGCCCCCCTTTTGCAGGGTACACCCCAGGAGACTGCCGCCAGCCCCTTGCCATCCTACAGGGCAGCCAGTGAGACAGGGGGCCGTGCCGGGGCCTTTGCTTTGGGGACGGAAACCCCCTTTAATGTGCCGCTGCCCGACGGCGTTTCCTTCCGGTGGGCGCTGCGCCCGGCCCAGGCCCAGAGGAGAGAACTCAGCCCCAGCCGGGCCATTGCCCGGGCTCCCGGCCACGCCTGCTCTGGCCTGTTCACTGACACGTGCCTTCCTTTCCCCAGCCGCGTGGCCCAGGTGTGCTGCTCCGAACCAGACACGCTCCCCAGCCCGATAAAGGGCTATTGGCCCCTTGCCCGGGGGGCGGGAGGCTCCCAACGCTGCCCCGGCTTTTGGTAGCCTGCCTGCCGACCTGCCGACCTGCCGACCTGCCGACCTGCCTGCCGACCTGCCGACCTGCCGACCTGCCTGCCGACCTGCCGACTGCCGACCTGCCGACCTGCCGACCTGCCGCCCTGCCTGCCGCCCTGCCGACCTGCCGACCTGCCGACTGCCGACCTGCCGACCTGCCGCCCTGCCGACCTGCCGACCTGCCGACCTGCCGACCTGCCGACCTCCCGACCTGCCGACCTGCCGACCTCCCGACCTGCCGACCTGCCGACCTGCCGACCTGCCGACCTGCCGACCTCCCGACCTGCCGACCTGCCGCCCTGCCTGCCGCCCTGCCGACCTGCCTGCCGACCTGCCTGCCGACCTGCCTGCCGACCTGCCGACCTGCCTGCCGCCCTGCCGACCTGCCTGCCGACCTGCCTGCCGACCTGCCGACCTGCCGACCTGCCGACTGCCGACCTGCCGCCCTGCCGACCTGCCGACCTGCCGACCTGCCTGCCGACCTGCCGACCTCCCGACCTCCCTGCCGACCTCCCGACCTGCCGACCTGCCGACCTGCCTGCCGACCTCCCGACCTGCCGACCTGCCGACCTGCCTGCCGACCTGCCGACCTGCCGACCTGCCTGCCGACCTGCCGACCTGCCTGCCGACCTGCCGACCTACCTGCCGACCTGCCGACCTACCTGCCGACCTGCCGGCCGACCTGCCGACCTGCCTGCCGACCTGCCTGCCGACCTGCCGACCTGCCTGCCGACCTGCCGACCTGCCGACCTGCCGACCTGCCGGCCGACCTGCCGACCTGCCTGCCGACCTCCCGACCTGCCTGCCGACCTGCCTGCCGACCTGCCTGCCTTTCTCTGATGGCATCACGGTGCCAGTATTCTGGCATTTTTTAGAACCTCAGTTCATTGTTTCCCATTTCTCAAAGTTCAAACCACTCGGCGAAGCTCCTGCGTTTTGTAACTCGGTGGAGCCCAGAAAGCCGGGCTCTGCTTTGTTACTGTTCTAACAAGTTGGTGCTTCAAAATACTGGACCATTTTTGACATTCATTGCAGAGTGAATGGACTGATTCCTTTTGCACCGCTCAAATGCCCAACCGTAGAGAGAGATGGTCCCTGCGCCGAGGAGCCTGCAGACAAGGGGTGAAAACAGAAGCACAGACGTCATGCAGGGCGTCAGTCCCAGGGCCAAGATTTGAATGTAGGTCTCCTGAGTCCCAATCCAGGACGCTAGCCACTAGACCACGCTGCTCCCCTGACCATGAACCCTAGAACAGAGCCTGACCCTTCATGGTCATTAAAGAACATTTTGTGTTCACCCTGGTTAAATTGCAGTATGGCTCTTTACGCTCTGTCTCCCGAAATCCCCTGTGATTTCACCTAGGAGACTTTATTCTCCACGCCCTCTTAAGCTGGGGTGTGCCGTTGCTGTGCTCTGTTACAGAGCTGCCCTCTGCCACCCCAGAGGTGGCTGCATTTCTGGGCTGGGCAAAGCAACCCTTGCATTCGGATTTAAGATTGTGGGACGGAAGGTGCTGCAGAGATTCAGGGGCACTATAATTGCTGGGTTAACTAGCAGCAGCTAAGGGCTGGGCAGGAGCTGAGACACCCTCAGTGCCCAAGGTGGGGTGGGTGACGTCGCCATGCCCAGGAGGTGGCGAGGAGGAGAGCGCCCCACAGTTCGGGGCTGGACGCCACCATGAACATTCACCAGCCCAGGCATGACTCCCCCTCGCCTGCCCCGGTCATGGAAGAGCCGGACGCTTTGCCCCATCCATCCCGCCAACCCCACCGCGCCCGGGAGAGGAGAGTGGCACCCGGTGCCCAGCCCTCCCTGGCTTCCAGGCGCGGCCAGCGCCGTCTGAGACCCCAGCCTGCGGGACCGCGCTGGCTTTGGAAACAATCCTCTTGTCCATTGTTATTTGGGGGGAAATCCATCAGGGCTTCCAACACAAAATCAAAGCAGTGCGGATATTTACGGGCCAAAACTCCCCTGCCCGACAAATGGCCACTTTGCTTTCCACCCCCTCCCGCCCAGCTCTGGTTATTGGCACCGTATTGACCCGTGTCTCCTGCCCGCCTCCCCTCCCGCGGGTCAGTGAGGCGTCAAACGAAGACGGCAGCAGCCCGGCACTGACAGCGGGGAATGCGGTCGGCTTTGTCCCCACGTCGAGCAAGCCCGAGAGCCCAACAAGCTGCAAATCATGGTGAGGAAACAGGCCTGCATGTCCCACAAACCTCCCCTAGGCCTAATTAACCCAACCGCTCAGCCTCTAATTAAGTCATCTTCTTCCTCTCAAGCCAGCAGCGCCTCCTGTCCACACAGCAGTCCTGCTGCCTCGTTCACAGGCCTGCAGAGACTACAAGTCCCAGGATGCCCCTCACCTCAAGGTGGAGTGTGGCATGCTGGGAGCTGTAGTCCCCATTGCCTGCACCTCTAGCCAGAAGAAGGGGGCTGTGGTTTGGGGCAGAACCTGAGCAGCTGTGCAATGTTTCCTGTGCCCCGCCCCTTTAAACGTCTCAGGACTCTAGCTGCACGCAGAGACAGTGGCCATTTTGTTGCTGCATGTTACAGAAGGAGATGTACACACTGTTCTCTCCTGTGTAAACACGTTGTAGCTACCATCTGGGGTCCCAGGGGGGTTCTCTGCCCTGGGTTATACAGGTCTATCTAGAGGACCACAATAGTTCCTCCTGGCCTGTGAACCCATGTGGCCTTAGGAGGAGATTGAACCAGGGACATTCCCCATTACAAACAAGAGCCTCTGCTACTTGAGTTATAGGAGCAACTCCCCTGCCTGGTAGCAGCTGCAGGCTGTTATCCTCTGTGGCCCAGCTTGGGCTGCAGCACCCCAAGCAGCAGGCGCTCCGTGTATGGAAAGGCAGGCGCACATCAGACATGGCCTAGTGTTACGCTCGTGGCCTAGCAGTGTAGAAAAGCCACCAGGAGATGTGGCCTGCAGGACCCAGGCCTCTCCAGTGCTGCTCCGGGGAAGGATTCAGGCAGAAACTAGGGCTCATGTTTGCTGGCACATGCCTGGTATCATTGTCCATGTCCTGGTGCTGCTGAGCTCTCCGGGCCTGCCCTGCCCCCAGAGGCACCCCGTGGTGGCACTGGGCCCCGGCTCCCTGTCCCCATCTGCAGGGGCACCCCTGGCTCTGCGTGAGTGGGGGGCAGAGCCAGCTGGTGGGGGCTCAGACTCCATTTGATGATGTCAAGGCCAGGAGGCCCCAGACTAGTCTGAGCCGCTCCGTGACCCAGGGCCCAGACCCTCCCTAGCACTCACCGCCTGGAGCGCTACACGCCTCACCCAGACTGCCCCTTCTCCCGCTAGCGCTTTGCACCGGGGAGATTTCCCTGCCGTGCTGCCCCCATCCCTCGGCCCTGAGTAACCCTCAACAGGATCCCAACGCAGGTTCTGCGCCGGAAAACCCTGGACCCATTTGGGAGGCATCAGCCACTGCCAGCCTGGGCAGCACTTCTCATCTGACCCATAGACCTCACCCGTAGGGAGGCCAGAGAACAGCGGCTGCATGTTTCCCTTCACCGCTCCTGCCCAGGTCCCGCCACACCCCTGTGCTGTGGTCTTGCCCCCGGCCTGGCCAGGATCAGCCCCAAGTCCTGGCCTAACACAGCCCCCCACACACACACGCTGCACGAGCTGATTCCAGCGAGCGGCCGTGTCCCACGGGTGCACCGACGCAGTCCCAGTGCAACAGGGCCTTTGCCTTTAACGCTCACACGCCCCGCGTCGCCTAGGCAGGCTGGAAACAGCTGTCGGGCGCTCGGGACTCCCCCCGGTCAATATTACCATGTAGTCGCCCCAGCTGTTCGTAACGCCTGAGGGTCGGTCTTGGTTAATCTCAACCTCCTAGGTCCATAAGGCTGGATGCGGCCCGCAGCCTGGCCTGGCACCATCCTGAGGCCCTCAGTGGGGTACTCGAGGGACGCAGCCCCGTGGGCAGCTTGCCAGGAACCCCCCTGAAAGGGAGCAGATCGGCACCCCTGGGGGCTCCGAGTCTCCAGGCAGGTGGCGAGATCCCCTGAGAGTCGATGTCGCCCCAGCTCCAAGTCCAGCCTCCCCTGTCCACGGGCCCTGGGCTCCCCCCGCCTCCATCCTGACCAGAGGCCTGGCCCATTAGCAGGGCCAGCAGAGCAGGTGAAAGCCGTGGGGCCCATGTGAATCAAGGCTCCCGTTAGGGCTGGGCAGCAGGAGGCGTGGGCCGGCTGTGGGTGGGGCAGGGGTGACCCACTGGGAAGGGGGGGTGAGGTGTCCGGTCTGGGTCAGCCCGAGCTGTAGCTGCTTGTGCTTTTCGCTCCGGGGTCCCCGGCTCAATCCCCGCTGGGCTGGGGCTGCAGTGAGGAACGCCCCGGGAGGGCTTCCTGCCCCGTCCCAGCCAGGGCACCTGCTGGAAAACGCCCTTCGGAGAGGGGGAAGCTGGAGGACGAGCAGCAAAGGATGGGGGCGGCCGGGCTGGGCGTGAAGCTAAGGGAGCGACTCTCCCTGGGTTTGCAGGGCACCCCCTGCTCGGCTGGGGACGTGGCCATGTAGGGGGGCGGGAAGGCTTGGGGGGGGGCACCCCGGGAGCGTGGAAGTCGCTGCCTGCTTGGGAGGAGGTTGTGAGGCCTAATGGGTTGTAAAGTGCTTTGAGACCCCAGAGGGGCAGCACTGCGGGTGGGTACGACCCGCTGGGCCTTTCCTTTCCTGGCTGGAGCATTGGGCTGTCAGAGGGCAACACGGCACCTACTGAGCTGCCAGCTTCGTGGCCCATAGCGCTAGGGGGTGTCTCCTGCCCGCAGGCGAGGGGTTCACATGTTAACCGGGCAGAGCTGCAGACTGCGTGTCACCTGGTGTGCGCTGAACGTCCCCTCCTCGCCCCGGGCCCCTCGGAGGGACCCCTGGGGACCGCGGCCTGGCCTCAGCTATTGAGCTGATTATCTCGCTGCGCCCGGTATGGATTTGCCAATCCATCCGCGGGAGGCTGATAACAGCCAGCTCGCTGCACAGATGCAATCACAGCGCGGCCAAAGGGAATCCAGCCAAGATGGGCTTTATCCTCGGGACTGGGCCCCCTGGGGCCCGACCTCCAGGGGACGCAGCGCTGCCTCAGGGGCGCGCCTCCCCACCCCTGCATGTGTGTGATTTGCTAGCCTTGTGCTTGTCTTCCTGTCCCGCTCCGGCGGTTGGCCCCAGGGACTATAACAACCTACCACTGCTGCACACAGGGACGTGCTCTCCATTGGCGCCAATGACAGAGGCCTGCGCTTTTGGCCTGGAGAGTCCCAGGTGCAGCCCCCACTGACGGGAACAGCATGTGATGGCTGCGGGGGAGGAATGGCGTCCACACCTTGTGAAATGTTCATACAGCCACGTCCTCCTAGTCCAACCTCCTGGACGAACACCCTGCAGCAGGTACCCTGCTATCCCTGGCCTGGGCTCCCACCACCCTTCTGCCAACGCCTCTCAGTAACTCCCCTCCTGGCGCCGTCCTGCCAGGGCCGAGGCGCGGCTGAAACGTGGGCTGGTTCTGCCGTGCGGCCCGGTTTGTGCTCGGGCCTGAGAGACCAACAGACCCATCACCACTCTCGACCTGGGCTGGCCTTAAACCCAGATCTCTGGAGAGAAAAGGGACCGCAAGGGGTCCCCGTCCCAGCACCCTCCTCACCGCCACTTTGCCCCCTGCAAGGAGGCACCCTTGGGAGACTTGCGCCTGACCGGATGCTACAGTGCCCAGAGAATCCCGGCCCGAGGGCAGGGGGCACTGTGGGTACCGGGAACGCCAGACACAAGACGGGCAGCTGAGAGCTCAGTGAAAAGCAGCATTTTTATTGTCCGAACGCGCTGGAACTCAGAGCAGCCGAAGGAAAATGTCTCTTTCGTCCTTTTTTGGTTACTGTTTATTTGATTCCCCTGAGCACCACAATCCAGCTCCCACTGCGTGCACTGGATCAACTCCGAACCCTACGAGAGAAGAAACTGAACGGAGGAAAATCAAGAAACCTGGGAAAGCTTCATACACAGCGAGCGAAAGCCGACACAGCCTCTAAACCTAGCAGCCTAGCACAGCAAAGGAAGAGCTCCCAGCCGAGAGCGGACAGACAGACAGACAAATAGACAGACGTCAGCTCATTCTCTGCTTCCTTTCCCCTTCTCCGGGTGCTACTGGCCCTACAAAGTGAAAGCCCAAGTGCCTGAGGCACTGGATCTTTGGTACAAGAGCTTTGAATTTCAACCCCAGCCCCAGCCGCCCACACCCTGGCTCAGTCCGGTTCCCCGGCCCCGTCACTGTCCATCTCTTCCAGCGACGCCAGGCGCGGATGCGGTGCCCCCCCCCCCCGTCCCAGCGGG
>QXTE01000268.1:1795017-1815975 GCA_003942145.1 Platysternon megacephalum | reverse complement strand
GTGCTGGGACTTTTCCTTTCTCCCCCCCCCCCCCCCCCCCGCTAAGGAAAATGGCTTTTCATTAATCTCGGGCCCCCCCGCCAAGGCGGCCGCTGCCCCGGGCCCAGGACAAAGGCACCTGTCTCGGGCCCCCCCGAAGAGTGATGGCGCTGGGCTCGTTTGCCGGAGAGCTCCACAAAAGCCCATTCAGGAGGCGCAGGCATTGTGGGGCTCCAATTAGCTGGGGATTGATTTACGGCGAAGCATTATCGGCAGGGCCCCGCGCTCGCCTCGGCCGCGGACCAGGGGGCGGCGGGAACAGGCGCCGGGGGGGGGCTGCCTGTCCTGGGACACGGACGCCCCTTGCCGGGTGGGGCATTCCTTGGCAGAGCCCCCCCTCGCCCCGCTGGTGCCCAGTGGGGGCCCGGGCCTGGCTTGGGCTCCCTTTCAGGCCCCGAGAGGGGGTGCTCCTGGGGGAGACACAGCCACTCAGGCCCCTCCCTCTGAGCCAGTACCGCACCTGTGCCCAGCGTGGCGCATGGGATGCCCCGTTGCCAGGACGGGTCATTAGGGAATGCACCTTAGGCCTGAGCTCAGCAGTGCCCTTACATGGCAGCTGGGGGGGGGGGCATCCTTTAGACGGGACGTGAAGCCAGACCATGCCCAGCTGTGCCCACTGACGGCACTTTGATCCGAAGCAAAGCTGTTCTCCCCGGTGTCCTGGCCAGATTCGCAGCAGGGCGAGATGTGCCGCCTCTCTGGAGTCCTCCCCGCAGCCTTTGCTGGCATGGCTTGTTCCTCTTCTCCTGGACGGGTGACCGTGGGCCGCGCTCCGCTCCAGAGGTGGCTGCATGGAGCCAGGCCACTTTGGGATTTCAGGCCCAGCTGTGTAACTACGCTAGCACGGACGGAGTCACTGCACCTCTGGTTAGCCACAGAGCAGGGCCAGCACCACGGCTCTCTGGGAACGGAGGGGGCAGTTACAGATGAGTCTTGGGGGGGATCGTCGTGCGGGAAGGGGGCAGCCTGGGCCGGGGGGATTGTCATGGGGGTGAGGAGGGGGGCAGTCAGGGGTGGGTGGATCGCCCTGTGGGGAGGGCGCAGTGCCAGCGGAGGGTGCACCTGTGGGCACCGGGCCCTGAGCGCCACGCGCCGGGTGCTGCAGTAACTCGGCCGTGACGCCCCATTTTTCACCTCCGCTAATTTGGTCCGTCCCGCTGACAACTGAAAGGGGCTTAATTGCTTAGACAGGCAGCGAGCAGAACACGTTACATTTCATTAGTGCTGACGGCGGCCACATCAATCCGCCACGTCCCACTGGGCGAGCCGCACGGGCGAGGCAGGGGGCTTGGGCTGCCGCTGGCCTTTCCCCAGCTCCTCCGTGGGGGTCAGCACCACGGTCGCCCCGAGGGGGACCGGGACGGGGCAGGCAGTCACAGCCCCACTGACTCCCCTGGGACCAGCCGCCCGGCCCTGGTGGCTGGGAAGGAGCCGGCGTGTAACACAGGGAAAGCACAGCTGACTGTGCAACCCCCCCACCCCGTGCCAACACCCCCCCCACACACACACAGGCTGCAGGGGGCATCGGGTCCCACCCCAGACACTGGAGGGGATGGAGACGCATTCGGTGGCTTTGGCCACATAGTCCCCGGCACGCTTCACTGCGCCATCGGCGGCCGCAGAGCCCAGCAGATCTGCCCGTCCCCCCCGGGGCGAGGAGGGAAAGAGACAGTTCCCCACAGCTCCCATCCCTGCTGGGGAGCTGGGAGCACGTCTGGGCGCTACAGAGCCACGTTCAGAACCAATAACCACCCACCCACCTGTTCCCACGCACCCGTCTACCCCTCCGTCCCCCGCACGCCCCCTCCGCCTGTCCATCCTCATGCCTGCCCCCTCCCGTCTCCACCCCTCCGTCCCCCGCACGCCCCCTCCGCCTGTCCATCCTCATGCCTGCCCCCTCCCATCTCCACCCGTCCGTCCCCACGCACGCCCTTCTCCAGCCATCTGTCTCCACCTGTCCATCCCCACCCGCAAGTCCCCACACACATCCCATCCACCTGTCCATCCCCCACTACACCCTGTCCAGACTCCACCTGTCCCATCCACCTGTCTGTCCCCCATGCATGCTCTGCCCCTCACAGGCACTGGTCTCTTTCCCGACTGCAAACAAGTCTCAAAATCTGATCTGGCTTTAACCCACGATCCCCCTTGGGCGCAAAGGGCCAGTCTACGCGATCCCAGCCCCTCGGCACAGGGCAGAGAGCGGGTCTTTATTGGGATGCTGCGCCAGGCACACCCACGGGGAGCTCTACAGGGGACCTGAAACGCCCGCAGCGCCTGAGGTGTCTGGGTGTGAATGCGTGTGCCCGGGCACTTCCATGAGTGCACATCCATGCACGCCAAAGTGCCAGGGTAAGTGTGCAAGTGGGGGAAGCATGTGTGCCCGTGTGTGCCCGCCGGTGCCGTCCGGGTGGGAGCTGTGGCCACTAGTGCTATGTGTGAGGGATGTGTGTACACAGCACGTGTGTGTGTGAGCATGGCAGGGAAGTGCACACGCGTGCGCCTGTGTGTGGGGGTCACAGGTATGTCCCTCCCTATGGGGTGAAATACGCTCCACTGCCCTCCCGCCTGGTGAACCCCCCCCCCCGCCCCACAGACGTTGCCAGGGAAGACGGGAGTGAACCTCCCTGCTGCCCTCCGTGACCAGCGTGCGGCACACGGCAGCGGCTGATTAATGATGCTCGGGGCCGGAGGGCACCTCTGGGGTCCCTGACCTCCCCGTGGCTAATGAGGTGCAGAGCTCCGTGGCCCAGATTGCCTCTGCAGCAGGCCGGGCGGGAGAGCTCGCTGGAGGGGAGAGCGCCCGGGATGCAGAGCGAGGCTGGGGGGGGGGGGCGGGGGTGTGTCTCTGGGGTGGCGGGGGTTGGGAGGGACCCCGAAGGGATCAAGGCACAGAAGGCCGCCCCATGGAGTCGGGGAGCTGTCAGGCAAGGGGGTGAAGCCATTTCTTGCAAACAGCGGCCCCCTGCAGCGTGGATCCCAGCTGGCCACGCCCAGGGGTCAATGCACCAGGCAAAACCAGCCTCCAGCCCCAACCCCGAGAGCACTGAGCTGGTCCCCAGCAGGATCGGCTGGATGGGAGCGGAGACGGCTGGTCTGACATCTCTGGTCTTCATTTAACCCTTTCTGGAGTGGACTCCATTATAATCTTCAAACTGCCCCCCCCCTTGCCCCCTGTGTGTTTATGGGTGTTTGTGCTTGGCTGGGGAAGCCCTTCCCACATGCTGTTTCCACTGCTTTAACCACCATCTCTGCCAGCCTCACACCCTGAAGCACGTCACAAACATACACCTGAGATGCAGTCCCCTCTGGGGTGGAGCACAGCAGCTCTGACAGCGCACAGCAACGTGACACACATGCTCAGCCACTGTCTCGATAACTGCAGCAGCTTCTGGGGGACAGTGAAGAACTGAAGCGCAGGGGCAAATTAGGGTGGCACAAACTGGCAACCTCCGGAGTTAGAACTGGGATTAGACGCTGAGGTTAACTCCTGGGAAAAGCACCTGGGTCTTTAAATAAGGTAAATAGTGGTGTCCCCCAGGGGTCTGTACTGGGCGCAGTCCTATTCAACATCTGGAAAAAGGGGTAAACAGTGAGGTGGCAAAATTTGCAGACGATACAAAACTACTCAAGATAGTTAAGTCCCAGACAGATTGCCAAGAGCTACAAAAGGATCTTTCAAAACTGGGTGACTGAGCATCAAAATGGCAGATGAAATTCAATGTTGATAAATGCAAAGTAATGCACATTGGAAAACATAATCCCAACTATACATACAAAATGATGGGGTCTAAATTAGCTGTTACCACTCAAGAAAGATCTTGGAGTCACTGTGGATAGTTCTCTGAAAACATCCACTCAATGTGCAGCGGCAGTCAAAAAAGTGAACAGAATGTTGAGAATCATGAAGAAAGGGATAGATAATAAGACAGAAAATATCATGTTGCCTCTATATAAATCCATGGTACGACCATATCTTGAATACTGTGTACAGATGTGGTCAGCCCATCTCAAAAAAGATATAATGGAATTGGAAAAGGTTCAGAAAAGGGCAACAAAAATGATGAGGGGTTTGGAACAGCTTCCGTATGAGGAGAGATTAATAAGACTGGGACTGTTCAGCTTGGAAAAGAGACGATTAAGGGGGGATATGATAGACGTCTATAAAATCATGAGTGGTATAGAGAAAGTAAATAAGGAAGTGTTATTTACTCCTCATAATACAAGAACTAGGGGCCACCAAATGAAATGAATAGGCAGCAGGTTTAAAACAAACACAAGAAAGTATTTTTTCACGCAACGCACTGTCAACCTGTGGAACTCCTTGCCAGAGGATGTTGTGAAGGCCAAGACCATAACAGGGTTCAAAAAAGAACTAGGTAAGTTCATGGAGGACAGGTCCATCGATGGCTATTAGCCAGGATGGGCAGGGATGGTGTCCCCAGCCTCTGTTTGCCAGAAGCTGGGAATGGGCGACAGGGGATGGATCACTTGATGATTCCCTGTTCTGTTCATTCCCTGTGGGGCACCTGCCATTGGTCACTGTCAGAGGACAGGATACTGGGCTAGATGGACCTTTGGGCTGACCCAGTCTGGCCGTTCTTCTGTCCTTAAGGAAGGCAGGGGTCTGTTTTGCATGTCAGGAGCCCAGCACCCCACACCCAGGCAGCAGCTTAGTGTGACTCAAAGGGAAGTGCACTCCTTACAAGTCATGGAACACCACTCCCAGAAACTCCCGTCTGCCTCAGGGACGCCCCCCAGCAGCCACGGGCCAGGCCTGAGTCTGTATTACTCATGCAATGTAAGCACACAGCATGGCTACAGCCAGCCCGGCCATTGGTTCCAGCCCCACTGACTATCGTGTAGACATGGGCCAAGAGGCTACACTTCATTTCCAGTCAGCTTCGGAAACGGGCCTAACCTTTTCCCCCACAATACAGCCCGCTCCACCCCTTTACCAGAAGCAAAGCGCCAACCGTCCCATGCCGCTGCTCCCCCGCATCTGGAACGGCTCATGTGACGAAAAGCACAAACCCAGAGACAAACTGTCCTTGTTAAAGGGCTGAAGAGCCCCCCGGGGCTGAGGGGAGGCCAGACAGTGGAGGGCACGGAGGGGGCTGGCAAGAGGAGAGACCCCAATAAAGCAGAGTCCAGGAGCATCCGACCAGCCTGATGCACATACAGGAGACACGTCACCTGCGTTCAGGCTGCGTTATCATGGGAGATTTCAATCTGAGTAACGTACGCGGGAGGTCTCAGGCTGCCAGTACTAAAGTGTCCTCGGAACTCTAAAAATTATAGACGACAATTCCCTGATTCACAAAGTGCTGCATCCAACAGGGGAATTCTATAGTAGATCTCGTCTAGACAGATAAAGAGGAAGTGATCACAGAACTAAAAATTACTGGTTGCTTAGGTGCAAATGATCATGACTTGATTGCATTTGTTATGTGCAAATAGAACAAAGTCCAGACCAGTGATATATATATATGTGTATATACTTGGTGCCTTGAAAGGGCCAATTTCACAACACTGAAAACAATTATGAGCCAAATCAGCAGGGAGAAGGAATTTAAACAGAAACATGTGACTGATAATTGGAAGTTGTTTAAGAACATTTTACCGGATGCCCCAAAACCACAATCAAGAAAGAGGGCTGCATTGGTTAAAAACAAAAACAAAACTCCGACTTAGAGCTGAAATGAAAGCAGCTGTACATATAAGACAAATAGAAAAAAGGGGAAGTTAATAGCAATGAATATAAATTAGAAGCTAGGAACTGTAGAAAATTGATAAGGGAAGCAAAAGGACACAAAGCCCGAGTTAAGGACAATAAGAAGGTGTTTTTTTAAGTGTAGTAGGAACAAAAGCAATCCTAGTAATGGTATTGATCCATTATTAGCCGGAAATGGTAGACTGCTCAATAATAATGCAGAAAAGGCAGAAGTGTCCAATAAGTAGTTCTGTTCTCTATTTGGGGAAAAGCCGGACGATATATTCATATGATGAAGGTGAAGATGATGAAATACTTTTCATCCCAACAGTGTCTCAGGAGGATGTTAAATAGCAGCTAGTAAAGTTAGACATTTTTAAATCAGCAGGTCTGGATAACTTGCATCTACAGGTTTTAAAATAAACGACTCAATTAATGAAGAATTCTAGGCGAGTATTATAACTAATACCAATCCACATAGGTTTATAGATATAGATCATGTCAAACTAACTTGACATAATTTTTTGGATGAGATTACAAGTTTGGTTGATAGAGGTAATAGTGTTAATTAATGTACTTCGTTTCCTGTAAAGCATTTGACTTGGTACCATATGACATTTTGATTAAAAAACTAGAACAATACAAAATTAACATGGCACACACTAAATGGATTAAAAACTGGCTAACTGATAGGTCTCAAAATGTAATTGTAAATGGTGAACCCTCATTGAGTGGGTCTGATTCCGCTGGGATCGGGTCTTGGCCCTTCGCTGGTTAACATTTTTATCAGTGACCTGGAAGAAAACATAAAACCGTCACTGATAAAATATGCAGATGACACAAAGGTTGGGGGAGTGGTCAGCAATGAAGAGGGCAAATCACTGATACAGAGCCGTCTGGTTGGCTTGGTAAGATGGGGGCAAGCAACCAATATGCATTTTAATACAGCCAAAGGTAAGTTCTTACATCTAGGAACAGAGCATTGGCCATAGTCACAGGAATGGGGATGCTGTCCTGGGAAGCAGCGACTCTGAAGAAGACTTGGGGATCATGGTGGACAATCAGCTGACCATGAGCTCCCAGAGCAACACTGTGGCCAAAAGGGCTCATGCGATGCTGGGATGCATCAACAGGGGGGGTCTCCAGTAGGAGCAGGGAGGTGATTTTCCCTCTGTACCTGGCACTGGTGCGACCGCTGCTGGGATCCTGGGTCCAGTTCTGGGGCCCACTATTCCAGAAGGATGTTGATAAGTTGGAGGGGGTCAGAGAAGAGCCACGAGAACGATGAAAGGGTTGGAAAACCTGCCTTAGAGTGAGAGACTCAAGGAGCTCAGTCTATTTAGCTTAGCAAAGAGAAGGTTACGGGGTGACCCGATCACGGTCTGTATGTACCTACATGGGGAACAGAAGTTTGATAATCGGCTCTTCAGTCTAGCCGGGAAACATATTTATAACATGATCCCTGGCTGGAAGTTGAAGCCAGACAAATTTCGACTGGACTGCTAGAGCCATGAGATTGACAAGAAAGCCGGCTCCTGGCTCCCCAGCCAGGCTGCTGCCGGGTCTCTGCTCCAAGCAGGGCTGCCACTAGGTCCTGGCTTAGGCTACTGCCTGGGCTCCCTGCTGCCCAGCAGGGTCCCGGCTCCCTGCTCCCCGCCAGGAGCACAGCAGCTGACCGGACTCCGGGCGCAGATCTACCCGCTGGAGGTGAGAAGCCCCCGGCGGCTTCCCCCCTGCTCCCGGGAGGCAAGAGCCAGGGGGCAGCTGGGCTCCCGGTGGGGAGCGGCCCGGAGCTGAGAGCCCTGGCTCCTAGCCCCCCACATTGCCCCTCGTCAGTGGGTGGAAGTGCTCCGGGTGAGGACGTGCACCACCAACCCAAGGAGGGTCGTGTGGACGTGAACCACCGCAGTAATTATTGCAGTGGCTGTAAGTTGGCCTAACACAGACCTGCCTAAGGGGGTGACCCCGCAGGAGCTTCGTTAGTGGCTAAAGCAGACTCCCGGAGAGGGGAGGGTCGCTGAGAAAACACCCTTAGGGCAGGGTTTGTGGTGGGAAACTGAGGCAGTGGCGGCACCTGAAGCCGGGCTGCAGGCAGGAAGGGGAGGAGAATCTGGGGCAGAATGCCACTGCTGGGCAGGAACGGGCGCAGGAGGCCAGGGCGAGCTGGGGAAAGCACCAGGGGATCCCTAATGGGCACAAAGGGCCAGAGGCCACGAGTCGTGTCCCATCAGACAGAGCCGCAGGAACCAGCGAGCCTGGAACACCAGCTAACGACCGCAGCTCCAGCCCCGCCAGCCCCACGAACCAGCCCTGACCGGCAGCAGCCTGGGAACAACCGAGGGACCACGTTGAGACCCGACTGCGATCGACAGGCTTCCCGTGGAGACGCTCGCTGTCAGCCGGGATCGGACGGATGCCGTGGGCCGTGGTGACCCTGCGTGGCAGCTGGGAAGGTGCTGCCCCCCGGCAGATTGTGCTACGCAGAGGCGTGGGGGCTCAGAGCTGAGCCCAGTGCTCCGTCCAGATCCCAGCAGCCGGGGAACCCCCCCACCGGCAACTGGAGGGAGGAGCAGCAAGCTGAGATGCCCCCCCGGGGGGGCAGAGGGCAAGGGGTGGGGATTGGCTTGGAGATAAAGTGTGGGGTTGGGGGGCCTGGGTTGTTAGTGAAGTAGGAGTTGTGGGTTCAGAGGGGCTGGGGAAGGAATTGGGGGACAGAGAGGTGTGGGGGTGCAGTGGGGGCCTGGGGGAGGGACAGTACTTACCCAGTCCCCACATATGGCCCCCGAGAGGACTGACTGTAAAGGGGGGGGATTTGGGGTCCTGGGAGAGTCGGGGGCTGGGGGGTGAAGTGCGGGAAGATCTGGGGCGCTGGGGGTTAGGAAGGATGGAATGACAGAGGGGAAGTCGCCTGGCTGTGGGGGAGGGGCACATTAGGAGGCCCCTTGTGCGGGGGCTGGGGACAGGAGGTGGCGGGAAGAGGGGGTGTCCCCCGCTGGGGGCCGGTGCGAACGCGACCTGGAGCATGGGGCTGCAGAGCCCCTCACTCCGATTCGGCCTGTCGTCATGCCGGACGGGCGGCTGGGCCGAACCCGAGCGGTGCCGCGACCCCACGCAGCGGGGACGTCGAGTCCAGCCAGCCCCCCGCCCTCGGACGCCTCAAGGGTGTATCACGCCCCACGGCTGAGACCCCCAGCACGAGAGGGAAGAGCCCCCTCAGCTCAGGCGCTTCTCCCCAGCAGGGACCAGGGGCGAGTCCGCCCCTGTGCGGGACGCTAACCCCACGGAGCTCCCTGTGGCTCTCGCTGGGGGTCCGGTTCTCCCGAAGCTCTTCTCTGAGCCTTCGCCAATACTGCACCCTCCCGCGGGGACGTGGGCACCGGGCCCGCTCAGGGTCTCCCCGATGCTGGAGGCAGAGGGAATCCGCCCTCCTGCTCTCACACCCACCTCAGTTCTCCTCCAGCCACATGGAGCAGCCCGGAGTCACTCCCGCAGCGCCAGGGGCCATCCCTGCCTCCCGGCCCGGGCCAGGCTCCCCTCCTGCTCCGCAGGGCTGGGGTCAATCAGAGGAGGAGGGGCCGGGGGTGCAGTGACAGGTGTCCCAGCTGCCCCATGGGCAGGGCCGGGCACCCAGATCATCCCCAAGAGGCTCCTCTGCTAAGAGCACATCGCCACCAGCAGGGGGCGCCGTGTAACATGCCCACCCCTTCCCCCGGGGCTGGGAGTCGACCCTGGGGCCACGTGGGGCATCAGCAGCCCCCTCTCCTCCCCCCCCGAGGGCATTTACCATGAACGGAGTTAGCTCCCCCCTGCTCCCCACTTCAGGACCCGGGCACACCCCTCCCCCCGCACCACACACACACACAATCCCGTGCACATGCACACACTCCTACGCCTCCACAACCACACTCACAACCACCACCACGTGTGCACAACATACACAGTGGTACACAACCCCACTCCAGTGCAGAGGGGGTCTGCTCCCTCCCCCCGGGGCTGGCCAGGGGTCCGCGGGGAACAAGAAGAACCGGTTTCACAGCCCTGCCCCGCCTGGGCAAATATTGTTGGTAGAAAGGAAGGAAATAAATACCCGAGCCTGGTAAAACTCCTGCCCCCCGCTCCACCCCTGGGCTGGCACCCACAGCACAGCCCCACGACCCAGCCCTCTGGCTGGGATCACTCACCTTGGCCCCCCATTGTGGGCAAGACCGTCCCAGGGCCTGGAAATCGCATTTCCTCCCCCAGCGGATGGAGTGGGGCCTTTTCCCCTGCTTGCCACCCCCCCAGCGTGTCCCCCTGCGGCTCCCAGTGAGCCATTCCCAGGAGCTGACACCTCGCACGGCCCAGGCAGCCGGACACGCTGCGGGTAGGTCCTACATAAACACCACCAGTTTGTTTATGGGCTCCCCGGGAAAAGGCTGAGGGGCTTTCTGTGTGTGCGTAACACAGACAGAAAACATTCCCAGCACCTCCGCCTCTTCCCCATTAGGGGCAGCGTGGCCCAGGGAGTAGGGCACTGGATCGGGAGCCAGGACGCCTGGGTTCTGTTCCCAGCTCCATGGCTCACGGGCTGGGCCAGTCTCTTGACCCAGGGCTTCTATCTCCCCTCCCACCCTTTGTCCATCTCATCTGCTTAGAGCTGTAAATCCCACTCTGCACGCAAGGCAGTCTCGGTGCATCAGGATGAACAGGACTCTAACGTTCATAAAGAAGAACACGGGGGCGAAGGCAGGGACTGGCTCTGTGCAGCGCCGTGCGCAGCGGGGCCCGGGTCTCCGCTGGGATGGGGACGGACTCTCACTCTCTGCGGTTTGACGAGTCCCACCCAGGGTACGTCTCGGCAGCAGCTGGGGGACGTACCCAGGCGGGTTCGTATTCAGGTGACTAGCCCAGGCTGCTGCCGAGTTCAGTGCCTCATGCCCGGTGACAGGAGCTGTGCAATGGGGGCTCCGGGGCGGGGGGCTCCGGGGGGCGTCCCAGGCAGAGCTCGCCGGCAAACCCCAAGGAGTATCCTCACGCTGGGGGTGCCCAGCCCAGGGACTCGCTTTGCTCCTGGTTCTTCCGAGCCCGCGCTGGGGCTGGAGGGCTGGAGGGGGCTGGACGGGCACTGCCAGGGATTGCTGAGCGGCATCCCCAGAGGGACACGGTGCTCCCCCACCCCCGCTAATGGGGCCAGCCAACGCTATTCGGTGCCATTTCCAGAAATCCTCTGGCCAATCCCTGGGCTTAGCACCTCCTTACAGACTCGACAACCAAGTCCAATTCCTTACACGCTGCGGTGTTATGGGCGGGGGGGGGGACGCACATTGTGGGGTATCGGGGGCGGGCCGCAGACACTGGGGTGTTATCGGGGGGGAGACGCACATTGTGGGGTATCGGGGGCGGGCCGCAGACACTGGGGTGTTATCATGGAGAACAACCATAAATCGTTGGCTGCGGTGCCTTTCACCCCAGGTGATACGGGAGCCTTTTGCCGACGGCCTCCCTGGAGGCTGACGTGCAGCCAGCTCTGGGGTGGAACGCGGCTGCTGCTGAACGGTGCACAGCAACGCCCCGTGGCACATTAGGACACGGAGCGCAGAACGACATTTCTGGTGCGAATCGGGCTCGGGTCCCTGACTCAATTCTCCAAGGAGCTGCCCGAGGGTGGCAGGGGCTAGGGCCGCCCAGCCCTTCCCGAGGGGAGATGCCCACTCAGCCTAATGTGCCCTCATTCCTCGGGCGCTCTAATGGAGACGGAGATGGTCGGCAGAGATTAGCGATTGTGTCCGGATGGCAGACAAATGAATGCCGGCCGGGGGGGACGCACGGAGCGCGGCAGGAGAGTGATTTGTCCCTGTGCCGGGATCAATGCTATCACCATCTCCGGGCGCGGGGCAGCTGGCTCAGGAGCTGCTCCCCGCCGTGGATTTACAGCCATCGACCGGCCCGGCCCCGGGGAGCAGCCCCCGGGGATTCGATCCCCAGCTCGATTTCAGGAGCTGCACAAAAGCCCCAATCGGCTGTGCACAAAGAGAGGCTTGCGGTTAATTAGCGCCCGTATCTCAGCCGCTCCAAATGGAGATGGAGTTAATTAGCTCTGGAGAGAGAGATAATGAGCCCCATGCAGCAGCTCATGAATCTTGTCTCCTGCGCTGCCCAGGGCCCACGCAGCTCCCTGCCCCCCGTCCGTCCCCCCAAGCTCCCCAGCCTCTGTTCTGCCCCATGCCGTGACCCCACCGTCAGCCCCGTCCCCCCAGATGTGCCCCACATCCCCGGCACCAGCGCCCCCGGCACGCTCACGGGGCGGGGGGGGGGGTCAGCAGTAGGAGCCAGCACCAGGACTTGGGGGGCAGGCGAGGAGGGGCTGGTTTCCAGTGACGGCCGCCGAGCCCTGGGGAGAGCAGCTGCTGGGCAGGACCTGACCGGAGGGGATGGGAACAGGCAGGCCCAGCGGGAGGGGGTGGCACGTCCTGACCTCGGGCCTTTGCCAGGCAGTACCTGTGCAGCTGGGGGCAGGGTGCGAGCGAGGGGTTCATCACAGCCGGCCCAACCCAGTCCCCTTCCTGCACCCACCCACCCCTGTGCCCCACATGCCTGGCACTGCAGCCAACACTGCGGGGTGCCAGGCTCCCAACACGCCCGCCCTGCGGGGAATCGCCCTGGGCTGCCAGCAGCGGAGGGAGTATGAAGAGGCAGCCAGGCAGTTCCCATTCTCTCCAGCAGGGGGCAGCGGTGCTCCCAGGCTCACCTGAGCCAGCACCTTGTGTGCCCAGTGGCCACTATGTGACACGAGCTGGCCGGGTCTCAGCCCAGAGGCCATTTCCTGCCCCACACCAGCCACAGACCATTCGCGCTAACCCGGCCCCGGGCAGAGCCCAACCTCTGACTGGGCCGTGGAGGGAGGCCAGTGCGGGGCTGGCTGGGCCAGGCAGCGGGACGGGGGGTCGGATCAGAGCACCCTCCCCAGCACGGAGCCCCCCCCCCCACCCCCCCGGAGGTCTCACTAGCAGCCAGGCAGCCCCTTCTCCCTGCCAGCCCCCTTAATTAGCACGACATTAACCTCTGCCTGGGGTTCTGCCGTATCGAGCGGCGTCTTCATTAATCCAGCTGCCAGCAAAGGGCTCTAATTAATACAGGGCCAGCCGCCCCCGCCCCCCCCAGCGCTGGGGAACCTTTTAATTGTTCCAGGGCTGGCTGGGGGGAGGCGGGGGTCAAAGGTTAAAGCATTTATCGAATCACCTCAATTGCTGGGGCGTCCAATCCATCCCGCCCGTGCCGATAACAGAACCCGCCGAGGACTGCGAATACGGCGCAGCCGAGCGCCCCCACCCACGCCAGCCCTTCGCCGCCACTCCGGCACAGCTCCTTCCCCACGCTCTGCCGGTGCCTCTCACTCCCGACCCGCAGCCCCCCAGCTCCGCCGGTGCCCCTCCCTCCCGACCCGCAGCCCCCCCAGCTCCGCCGGTGCCCCTCCCTCCCGACCCGCAGCCCCCCCAGTTCCGCCGGTGCCCCTCACTCCTGATCCGCAGCCCCCCAGCTCCTCCGGTGCCCCTCACGCCCGACGCGCAGCCCCCCAGCTCCGCCGGTGCCCCTCCCTCCCGACCCGCAGCCCCCCAGCTCCGCCGGTGCCCCTCCCCCCCGACGCGCAGCCCCCCAGCTCCGCCGGTGCCCCTCCCTCCCGACCCGCCGCCCCCCCAGCTCCGCCGGGGCCCCTCCCTCCCGACCTGCAGCCCCCCAGCTCCGCCGGTGCCCCTCCCTCCCGACGCGCAGCCCCCCAGCTCCGCCGGTGCCCCTCACTCCTGACCCGCAGCCCCCCAGCTCCTCCGGTGCCCCTCACGCCCGACGCGCAGCCCCCCAGCTCCGCCGGTGCCCCTCACTCCTGACCCGCAGCCCCCCAGCTCCTCCGGTGCCCCTCCCTCCCGACCCGCAGCCCCCCAGCCCCGCCCGTGCCCCCCCCTCCCGACGCGCAGCCCCCCCCGCCCCGCCGGTGCCCCTCACTCCCGACGCGCAGCCCCCCAGCTCCGCCGGTGCCCCTCCCTCCCGACCCGCCGCCCCCCCAGCTCCGCCGGTGCCCCTCCCTCCCGACCCGCCGCCCCCCCAGCTCCGCCGGGGCCCCTCCCTCCCGACCTGCAGCCCCCCAGCTCCGCCGGTGCCCCTCCCTCCCGACGCGCAGCCCCCCTAGCTCCGCCGGTGCCCCTCACTCCCGACCCGCAGCCCCCCCAGCTCCGCCGGTGCCCCTCACTCCTGACCCGCAGCCCCCCAGCTCCTCCGGTGCCCCTCACGCCCGACGCGCAGCCCCCCAGCTCCGCCGGTGCCCCTCCCTCCCGACCCGCAGCCCCCCAGCTCCGCCGGTGCCCCTCACTCCTGACCCGCAGCCCCCCAGCTCCTCCGGTGCCCCTCACGCCCGACGCGCAGCCCCCCAGCTCCGCCGGTGCCCCTCCCTCCCGACGCGCAGCCCCCCTAGCTCCGCCGGTGCCCCTCACTCCCGACCTGCAGCCCCCCAGCTCCGCCGGTGCCCCTCCCTCCCGACGCGCAGCCCCCCTAGCTCCGCCGGTGCCCCTCACTCCCGACCTGCAGCCCCCTGCTCCCAGCCCTGGGCTCCCCTCACACACAGCTCTGACGGTGCCCCTCATTCCCGACCCGCAGCCCCCTGCTAGCCCAGCCCTGGGCTCCCCTCACACACAGCTCTGATGGTGCCCCTTAACCCTGACCTGTAGAGCACCCCAGTCCATCACAGTCCAGGAAACCCTAACTTTGCCCCCTCATAGCCCCTGGCGAGAACCCCTCTGTGCCAGGACACCGTTCTATCCAGCACAGGCACGAGAGTAGAACCAGCCAAGGGATCGAGGTCCCTGTGGCCTACGAGCCCCCCCCCCCGGAATGCAGCCGCTCCTCCTGCCCCCCAGAACCTCGGAGCAGAGCCAGCAAAGGGACCCGCGTCCTGCGGACGCCTCCAACCCAGATCCGAGAGCCTGCAGCCAGAACCAGCATCAACCCGGCCCCGAAACGTTCCCGCCTCAACCCCCGAGCCGGCCCCAGCCAACAGAGCCAGCATCGGATCTCAGCTCCAGAGCGACCCCAGGGGCACCTGTGTGTCCAGACGTCCACGGGGACTTGTCCACTGCTTCCCGTTCTCCCCACAGGCCCTGCACCCCCTCCACCCCCCAGAGCACGAAGGGTCGTCTTCCCGCCAGCCCCATGCCGTCGATTCGACCGAGCGGGGCAGTGGTCGAGGGTGGGTCCGGAGAACTGGACTGAAGCTACCGCTCAGTGTGAGTGACGAGCCCACCCCCGTAACGCCTCTCTGCAGCCGGGCTCCCGGCCGGGGACCCCCAAAGCCGCGGCCTTCCCTTACCTCTCTTCTGCATGAAGCCAAAGAGGTCGTCCAGAAACTCCTTCCGCTTGGGGTCCTCGTCCAGTTCGTAGAGCTGCAGGCGGGAGAGAGAGACGGCAGGTCACCGAGCAGGCCCTAGTGCAAACACTCGCGTCCTGCAGGGGGCGCTGGAATGGACTGGGTAGCGCGCGTGTGAGAGAGACACCACTGCCCCCTGCTGGACAGCATCGGAGCTGCTCCACTGTGTGTCATAGGCCCTCTCCTGCCAGGAGAGTCCCCTGTGACTGACGTGGTGGGGGGATCTGGGTTCTGGCCTCACCTCTGCCACCCCCACTGGATGTGGGTGAGGCTGATCAGGAGCCTCCTGAATATTCAAAGTCCCGGCTCCCCCCGGTCAAACAGCCCCAGGCAAGAGGCTCCATGCCCCAAATCTGGCTGCGGTCCCCTTCCTTAGACTCCCAGCTGCCTGCGCCGATCGCCCCGCAGAGGGGCCGGCACATCTCCGGGACGCGGGGGCGGCGGTGGGAGTTTGTCTGGTGTCTCTCTGGGTGGGAGGTTGTGCATGTCTGGGGGGTACTTCCAGGCCCGGGGCTCTGCACGTGCTTGGGGTGTGTTTGCCCCACAGCCACGTGCCCGGGCGTGACGCCGCGGTTGTGTTGCACGGCTGATCTCTCGATTCCTTTGCTCGGTTCTCATCCCGCACCCATCACCACAGGGTCTGGGCTCCCTCCAGTCGTTGCACCAAGCGAGGACTGACCCCGGTCTGTGCAGCAGCGACCCCTCCCGGCCGAGGAGAGCGCCCCCCGGTGGCACACGCTCCTGTGGGGCTCGGGCTGCGAATGGGCCTCAGGAAGCACCTGCAGGCGGGGCCCCAGGTGTAACAGCCCCAGGGCCAGGAGGGTCTCCTGGCCCGTCATGGCCCTTTCTGCCTGGGGAGCCCTGGACCCCGGGGACCTGTCGCTGATCCCCCGACCCGGGACTGTCCCCAGCAGAACGGGGGAGCGAAGTGCTGGCTGCAGCCCTGGGGCCTGGTGAGCAGTGTTCAGCCCCCCCCCCCCATCCAGCATCATCTCCCGTCCCCTCCTTCGCCTGCACGGGGAGAGCGGGGAAGATGGACCAGCTCCCACTGACCTTTAGAACATCACAACGGCCACACTGGGCCAGCCCAACGGTCCATCCAGCCCAAACCCTCTGTCCAAGCCATGGGAACTGCCATGGCTACCAGGAGGTCTCCCCACTGTGTCAACCTCTCCATGGGCACCTTGAGGAAGAATTTCTGGACAAATGCACCAGGAAACCAATGCTCTTCCTGAGATACAGCGATGATTTTTCATCCTCTGGACAGACGAGCTAAATTCCCTCAGAGATTTCTACCACGACTTCAACCACCACCACCACCATCAAACTCTGGAACACGTCCACACCAGCATCAGCTTCCTGGACCCCACGATCAGCTTCAACAATGGACCCCTACAGACAGCTATACACCAGAAACCCACAGCTCACCACACCTACCTCCACAGATCCAGTAACCGCCCCAGACACACCAAGAAATCTGTTATCTCCGGCCAGGCGCTCAGATACCGCAGAATGTGCTCGGGGGAGAAAGTCCGGGATACACACCTTAAAAACCTCAAAGCTGCCTTTGCCGAACAAGGACGCTCCATCGGAGAAGTAGATCACGTCATGGAACAGGCCACCCAAATACCTGCTTCAACACAGAAATAATCCCCCCCCCCCCTCGCCCACACACCCCAAGCTGTCACCTCCCACCCCACACTGGAGCCCATACGGGGTATCATCAAACAACGACAGCCCACACTCGATGGGGACCCCAACCTGAAAGAAATTTTCCCTAAACCGCCTCGTCCGGCTTTCAAGCAACCTCCCAACCTCTCCAAACTCATCATCAGAAGCCGGCTCCCCACAGACCAGGACACACCAACTCAAAGCAGCGCCAGACCCTGCCCGAACAACAGATGCAAAACCGGCAGCCGTAGCTCCATTGCTACAATGATCAACACCCCCCACAACACACCTTCCGAGATCCCTGGCTCCTACACACGCCTATCACAACACCTGGGGCACCTCATCCAGTGCACTAAATGTCCCAATAGCAACTCTGTGGGTGAAATGAGACAATCACTGCACACGCAAATGAACTCACACAGAACAACAATACGTTGAACAGCACTTGGCCCAGTACAGACCCTTGGGGGACCCCCCATCTACCCTTCGTCACTGTGAAAACTGACCGTTTCTTCCTACCCTTTGTTTCCTGTCTTTTAACCAGTTACCAATCCAGGAGAGAACCTTCCCTCTTATCCCATGACAGCTTCTTTTGCCTAACAGCCTTTGTCAAAGGCTTTCTGAAAGTCCAAGAGACACTATATCACCTGGATCACCCTTGCCCACATGCTTGTTGACCCCCTCAAAGAATTCTAACAGATTGGTGAGGCGTGATTTCCCATTAGAGAAGCTGTGTTGACTCTTCCCCAATGTACGGTGTTCATCTCTGTGTCTGATCATTCTGTTCTGTACTATGGTTTCAATCAGTTTGCCTGGTACTGAAGTCAGGCTTACCGGCCTTAATTGTCAGGGTTGCCTCTGGAGCATTTTTTAAAAATTGACATCACATTAGCCATCCACTAGTCCTCTGGTCCAGAGGCTGATTTAAGCGATAGGTTACACACCACAGTTAGTTCTGCAAGTACATATTTGAGTTCCTTCAGACCTCGAGTGAATCCCATCTGGTCCTGGTGACTTATTGCTGTTTAGTTTGTCAATTTGTTCCAAAACCTCCTCTAATGACCCCTCAATCTGGGACAGTTCCTCAGATCTGTCACCTAAACAGAATGGCTCAGGTGTGGGAATCTCCCTCCCATCCTCCGCAGTGAAGACCCATGCAAAGAATTTATTTAGTTTCTCCGCAATGGTCTTATTGTCCTTGAATGCTCCTTTAGCATCTCAATCCTTCAGTGGCCCCACTGGCTGTTTGGCAGGTTCCTGCTTTTGATGTACTTAAAAAACTTGTGCTGTTAGTGGGTGTGTCTTTGGCTAGTTGCTCTTCAAATTCTTTTTTGGCCTTCCTAATTATACTTCTACACTTGACTTGCCAGAGTTTATGCTCCTTTCTGTTTTTCTCGGTAGGATTTGACTTCTAGCTTTAAAAGATGCCTTTTTGCCTCAAAATGCCATTTTTACTCTGTTGTTGAGTCGTGGGGGCATTTTTGGGGCCTCTTAATATGTTTTTGTTTGGGGTTTACATTTAATTTGAGCCTCTATTATGGTGTCATTAAAACGTTTCCATGCAGCTTGCAGGCATTTCACTCTTGTGACTGTTCCTTTTAATTTCCATTTAACGAGCCTCCTCGTTTTTGTGTAGTTCCCCTTTTGGAAGTTCAATGCTACTGTGGTGGGTTTCTCTGGTATTTTCCTCCCTATAATGATGTTCAATTTATTCACCTCCTGGACCAGATCCTGTGCTCCACTTAGGACTAAATCAGGAATTGCCTCCCCTCTGGTGGGTTCCAGGACTAGCTGCTCCAAGAAGCCGTCATTGATGGTGCCTAGAAATGTTATCTCTGTATACGGAGAACAGATAGNGGGGGGGGGGGGGGGGGGGGGGGGGGGGGGGGGGGGGGAATAGGTTGTCTATATAAGACAAAGCCCCAAATATCAAGACAGTCCCAATAATATTGGCCTATCTGGCCCCTCAGCTTTACATCCTGTCCTGAGGTGACATGGACCCAGTCAATATGGGGATTGTTGAAATCCCCCATTATTACGGTGTTTTCTATTTTTCGAGCCTCTCTAATCTCCCTGAGCATTTCACAGTCCCTGTCACCACGCTGGTCAGGCGGTATTCCTACTGCTCTAGACTTATTATTCCAGGATGGAATTTCTATCCACAGAGATTCTGTGGTACAGTTTTCTTCATTTCAGATTTTTACTCTATTTGACTCTGCTTTCTTTCACATCGAGTACCACTCGCCCACCAGCGTGACCGACTCTGTCATTTCTATCGATTTTATACTCTGGTATTATCGTGTCCCATTGATTATCACGTTTCTGTGATGCCTGTTATATCAATATCATCATTTAATACCAGGCACTCAAGTTCACCCATCTAAGTATTGAGACTTCTTGCATTTGTATACAAGCACTTATAACATCTGTCAATATTTAGTTGTCTGCCTTCATGTGATGTACTTGAATGGGGCTCTCTTCAATTGACTGTTTTTCTTAGTTCCTACCTGTATGTTATCAACTTCTCTCCTCTCCTTCTTACCAGGAGAGAGAGAATGTGTTTCTCCAGGCCTGTCGGCTTTTCCCAGCCCTTAGTTTAAAAACTCCTTTACGATCTTTTTAATTTGACATGCCAGCCATCTGGTTCTGTTTTGGTTTCAGTGGATCCCATCCCTCCTGGATAGGCTCCCCCTTTCCCAAAAGTTTCCCCAGTTCCTAATAAATCTAAATCCCTCCTCCCTACACCATCGTCTCATCCACGCAGTGACACCCTGCAGTTCTGCCTGTCTAACTGGCCCTGCGCGTGGAACTGGGAGCATCTCAGAGAATGCTACCACGGAGGTCCTGGACTTCAATCTCTTACCTCGCAGCCTAAATGTGGCCCCCAGAACCTCTCTCCTATCCTTCCCTATGTCCTACATGGTACCTACATGAACCATGACCACCGGCTCCTCCCCAACACTACACATGAGCCTGTCTAGAGGTCTCGAGAGAGCTGCAACCTTTGCACAGGCAGGCAAGTCACCACGCGGTTCTCCCAGTCATCGCAAACCCAGCTACCTATATTTCTAACGATCCCCCCACTATTACCTGGCTCTTCTGGAGGGGTGGCCTCAGGGCGAGAGGTTACCACGACATTGTCTGGAAGGAGGGTCCCAGCTATGGGATCATTTCCCTCTGCTCCAGCTTGGTATTCTGCTTCCCTGAGACTTTCCTCCTCCACAACCGCACCGAGGCTGTCAAGTGGGGGTGGGACGGCTCTGCTGTGTCCCAGAAAGTCTCCTCTCCGACCAGGGCCGGCTCCAGGCACCAGCTTAACAAGCAGGTGCTTGGGGCGGCCACTCGGGAGAGGGGCGGCACGTCCAGCTATTCGGCGGCAATTCGGCGGAGGGTCCCTCACTCCCGCTCGGAGCGAAGGACCTCCCGCCGAATTGCCGCCGCAGATCGCAATCGCGGCTTTTTTTTTTATTTTGGGCTGCCTGGGGCAGCAAAAACCCTGGAGCCGGCGCTGTCTCCGACCTCGCTGTCTCCCTCAGCTCCCCCAGCTCAGCCACTCTGCTCTCCAAAGCACGTACGTGGTCTCTGAGGACCGTGAGTTGCTTGCACCGAATGCACACATACGCCACCCGCCCACGGGGCAGGTCCTACAGGCGGCATTGAGTGCAATAACCTGGACACCCCCGGCTCTGCTGCTGGACGTCTGCCTGCGTTAGCTGTACTCTTGCAGGGTTATTGCGGGGGGGTTAGGTGTATCTGCTCCCACGTTCCCACGCAGAACCTCTCACAAGACTCCCGTTTGCTGCCCCTGTTTGCTGCCTCCAAACTATATCGAGGCCTGTTATCCCGGCTCCGGGAGACAAAGGCCCTTCCCACAGCCGCGCAGGGGGCGGGCTGCTGGTGTGGCCCCCCCGGCAAGGAGGTGCAGGAGGGCTCCCCGGAGTAATGAGCGGAACAGCCAGTGCTCCTGAGAGCTGAGGACTCCAGCAAGCGAAGGCGCCTGATGCTGGGGGGTGTCACATGCAGGGAGCCCTTCAGGGCACAGCCCCTGGGGCACCTGAGCTGGGGAGATCTGCAGATGCCCAGCCCCAGGCCCTGCTCATTCCCAGCTGTTCCCTGGGTGCCGCCCCCCCCCCCCCCCCCCCCC
>QXTE01000268.1:1663523-1794329 GCA_003942145.1 Platysternon megacephalum | reverse complement strand
CCCCCCCCCCCCCCGCGCAGTGCCAGGCCCCCTTTCACGGCACCATCAAAGTCTCCAGGGCTGAGCCAACGTCCTCCAGCGCAGACCCTGCGTTCCTGGGGCATGAAGGAGGTTCTGGCACACAGCGAGCTGGGAAGGGGGACCCCCAGCCCAGGGGAGGGTTCTGTGTCTCCTTCTCACCCCGGGATCCCCGCACTGGAGCCATTGCTCAACCTCCTTGGCAAGCTGCCTGCTGCGGCCAAGGGGCAGAGAGAGGAGCAATCGTCCAGGGGACGGGGGCACCTGTGCCAGGCACCTCTGACCCCTGGCTTCTCATCTCGGTGACGCTCCCACGCTGGGGAAGGGAAAGCCCCAGGAGCTCTGACATTGCTGCTGCTAATCCGCCTCCGGTCAGGCCCTGCCTCCCTGGGCTAGGCCGCCGCCTGCCCTTTTCACCCGCCACCAGTTCCCCGGGCTCCAATAACCGCGTCCCTGAGCGCTCGGCGCTGCGATTCCCACGCACCCCCTGGTTAACTAAACACACCTCGTTAGCTCCGCTTCCGAGCGCAGCCGCTGCTCCACGCGGCCCTGGGGAGCGGGCACGGAGCCAGCTGGAGATGTGCCAGGCAGCCCTCGGCTCAGCTCCAATTAACTGCTCCCTCTCGGCCCCTCGCGCTCTCGCCGCTCAGAGCCACGCGGGGAGCTTTCCCGGGGTCCCTCGGAAACTCGGCCGGGCTTTGCAGAGCGGGGCAAGGAGCTCTCCAGAATGGAGCCAAAACCTCCCCTTTGGCTAAGGATCCCGTACCACGGCAGTGCAGGGCAGGATGCAGCCTGAGATGAGTAGCTGTTAACAGTGCCCCCGGAAGGGTCTGGGGGATTCTCGGGGCTGCTCTAACCGGTGGTGCCCAGCGCCAGGCCGGGGGACAGGCCACACCACCAAGCAGTGCAGTCGCAGGCACCCGGCCTGGCCTATTTCGGTCCCAGGAGAAGTGGGAACAAAGGGAACGCCAGGCTGGGCTCCATCCAGCCCAATGCCCCGTCTCTGCCCAGTCCCACCGGCAGCACCAACTGAAACTGACCCAGACAGGGGGACCGAGCCCGTCTNTCCCGGGGTCCCTCGGAAACTCGGCCGGGCTTTGCAGAGCGGGGCAAGGAGCTCTCCAGAATGGAGCCAAAACCTCCCCTTTGGCTAAGGATCCCGTACCACGGCAGTGCAGGGCAGGATGCAGCCTGAGATGAGTAGCTGTTAACAGTGCCCCCGGAAGGGTCTGGGGGATTCTCGGGGCTGCTCTAACCGGTGGTGCCCAGCGCCAGGCCGGGGGACAGGCCACACCACCAAGCAGTGCAGTCGCAGGCACCCGGCCTGGCCTATTTCGGTCCCAGGAGAAGTGGGAACAAAGGGAACGCCAGGCTGGGCTCCATCCAGCCCAATGCCCCGTCTCTGCCCAGTCCCACCGGCAGCACCAACTGAAACTGACCCAGACAGGGGGACCGAGCCCGTCTGCTTGTCTGACCCGAGAGACGCACAGTACAGAAAAGGGGAGGGGTGAGGAGGAACATCAGCCGTGAAAAGCAAAGGGGAGTCTCCGGTCCCCACCCGTCACTGGCGTTAGTGCCACAGGGCAGAGGAGCTGGTCGTTAGCCGCACAGGGAGGGACAGGCCCCGGGTTGGGGGCTAACCTAGGACTCCAGAGATGCAGGTTGAAATCTCAGCTCTGCCGCTGACTTCCTGTGTGACCCTGGGCCGGTCTCTGAGACCAAGACCCTGAAAGGTCTTTAGGCTCCTAACCCCACTGATTTCAGTGCACACCGGTGAGAGCCTGGGCCCCAGTGCCCCATGGGGAAAGCAGCGCTGCCCGGCCTCACAGGGGGGCGGTGAGGTGCTCAGATCCTGCGGGGGCCGCTGTACGTATCTCAGGGAGAGAGAATTTGATTCGATGATGTGAATTGTCACTTCCCTCTAACATAGACCTGACAGACTTCAGCACGAACCATCCTACGACGATCCCTGCTCCCCTGCCCGTGGGCAGCTTTCATTCTGACTGCATTGAGCTGGCTGGTGCAGACGCTACCATTGCCCCCTATGGGACAGGATGAGTACTGCACAGCTGCGAGTCATAGGCCCTATATTGCTCACAGCTAGGGATGATTCACTCACCTTTGGCACGAGGGATCGAGGAGACCAGTGCACTTGGTGCAGATGGAGCTGAGCTCTATTCCTGCTGTGTGAATTTCTGGGGCAGGCACAGCTCAGTGACCCCCGGGAAGTCCCAGGCAGCTGTGGGCTTCTTACGGGGCTTTTTCATTGGTTGCTGCCTCCCACCATGAGGTGGCGCAGGATGGGGGAATCTCAGCGCTGGCCACATCAGCAGGTGACTGTTTACAAGAGGCCGCATAACAGCTCTCGTCTGCACTAAGAACATACGACCGGCCAGACTGGGTCAAACCAATGATCCGACTAGCCCTGTATCCTGTTTGCCAACAGTGACCAATGACAGGTGCCCCAGAGGGAATGAACAGAACAGGGAATCATCAAGTGATCCAGCCCCTGTCGGCCACTCCCAGCTTCTGGTAGTCAGACGCATAGGAACATCCAGAACACACGGTTGCATCTCTTGACCATCTTGGCTAATAGCTGTTGATAGACCTATCCTCCATTAATTTATCTAATTCTTTCTTCAAACCAGTTATACTTTTGGCCTTCACAACATCCCCCGGCAATGAGTTCCACAGGTTGACTGTGCATTGTATGAAAAAATATTTCCTTTTGTTTTAAACCTGCTGCCCAATAATTTCATTGGGTATCCCCTGGTTCTTGTGTTATGAGAAGGAGTAAATAACACTTCCTTATTCACTTTCTCCACACCAGTCATGATTTTATAGACCTCTGCCATATCCCCCCTTAGTTGTCTCTTTTCCAAGATGAAAAGTTCCAGCCCCAGTCTCTTTAATCTCTCCTCATATGGGAGCTGTTCTATACCCCTAATCATTTTTGTTGCTCTTTTCTTGTACCTTTTCCAATTCTAATATATATTTTTTGAGATGGGGTGACCAGATTCGAGGTATGGGTGTACTATGGATATATATAGCGGCATTATGATATTTTCTGTCTTATTATCTATCCCTTTCCTAATGGTTCCCATCATTCTGGTCGCTTTTTTGACTCCCGCTGCACATTGAGTGGATATTTTCAGAGAACTACCCACAATGGCTTCAAGATCTTTCTTGCATGGGAACAGCTAATTTAGACCCATCATTTTATATGTAGAGTTGGGATTATGTTTTCCAATGTACATTACTTTGCATTTATCAACATTGAATTTCATCCGCCATTTTGTTGCCCAGTCACCCAGTTTTGTGAGATCCCTTTGTAGCTCTTTGCAGTCTGCTTGGGACTTAACTATCTTGAGTAGTTTTGTATCATCTGCAAACTCTGCCAGCTCCCTGTTTACCCCTTTCTCCAGATCATTGATGAATATGTTGAACAGCACAGGTCCCAGTACAGACCCCTGGGGGACACCACTATTTACCTCTCTCCATTCTGAAAACTGACCATTTATTCCTACCCTTTGCTTCCTATCTTTTAACCAGTTACCAACCCATGAGAGGACCTTCCCTCGTATCCCATGACAGTTTACTTTGCTTTTGGTGAGGGACCTTGTCAAAGGCTTTCGGAAAATCTAAGTACACTGTATCCACTGGATCCTCCTTGTCCACATGCTTGTTGACCCTCTCACAGAATTCTAGTAGATTGGTGAGGCATGATTTCCCTTTACAAAAAACCATGTTGACTCTTCCCCAACAAATTATGTTCATCTATGTGTCTGACAATTCTGTTCATTACTATAGTTTCAACCAATTTTCTCAGTACTGAAGTCAGGCTTACTGGCATGTAATTGCCGGGATCATCTCTGGAGTCTTTTTAAAAAATTGGCGTCACATTAGCTATCCTCCAGTCATTTGGTACAGAAGCTGATTAAATTAAATTAGCCCCCATCTTATTGTATGTATAGTTGGGGTTATTTTTCCCAATGTGCATTACTTTACATTTATCTACATTAAATTTAATTTGTCATTTTGTTGCCCAATCACTTAGTTTTATGAGATCTTTTTGAAGTTCTTCACAGTCTGCTTTGGTCTTAACTATCTTGAGCAGTTTAGTATCATTTGCAAACTTTGCCACCTCACTGTTTATCCCTTTCTCCAGATCATTTATGAATAAGTTGAATAGGATTGGTCCTAGGACTGACCCTTGGGGAACACCACTAGTTACCCCTCTCCATTCTGAAAATTTACCATTTATTCCTACCCTTTGTTCCCTGTCTTTTAACCAGTTCTCAATCCATGAAAGGATCTTCCCTCTTATCCCATGACAACTTAATTTATGTAAGAGCCTTGGTGAGGGACCTTGTCAAAGGCTTTCTGGAAATCTAAGTACACTATGTCCACTGGATCCCCCTTGTCCACATGTTTGTTGACCCCTTCAAAGAACTCTAATAGATTAGTAAGACATGATTTCCCTTTACAGAAACCATGTTGACTTTTGCCCAACAATTTATGTTCTTCTACGTGTCTGACAATATTATTCTTTACTACTGTTTCAACTAATTTGCCTGGTACTGACGTTAGACTTACCGGTCTGTAATTGTCGGGATCACCTCTAGAGTCCTTTTAAAATATTGGCGTTACATTAGCTATCTTCCAATCACTGGGTACAGAAGCCGATTTAAAGGACAGGTTACAAACCATAGTTAATAGTTCCGCAATTTCACATTTGAGTTCTTTCAGAACTCTTGGGTGAATGCCATCTGGTCCCGGTGACTTGTTAATGTTGAGTTTATCAATTAATTCCAAAACCTCCTCTAGTGACACTTCAATCTGTGACATTCCTCAGGTTTGTCACCTACAAAGGACGGCTCAGGTTTGGGAATCTCCCTAACATCCTCAGCTGTGAAGACTGAAGCAAAGAATTCGTTTAGTTTCTCCGCAATGACTTTATCGTCTTTAAGCGCTCCTTTTGTATCTCGATCGTCCAGGGGACCCTCTGGTTGTTTAGAAGGCTTCCTGCTTCTGATGTACTTAAAATACATTTTGTTATTACCTTTGGAGTTTTTGGCTAGCCGTTCTTCAAACTCCTCTTTGGCTTTTCTTATTAAATTTTTACACTTAATTTGGCAGTGTTTATGCTCCTTTCTATTTACCTCACTAGGATTTGACCTTCCTCTGCTAGATGGAAGAGCCCATTATTAAGTATTGGTGCTCCACGTCGGTACTTGTAGACTGAGATCAAGTCACCCCTTAACCTCCTCGTTGTTAAATTAAATAGACTGAGCTCTTTGAGTCTTTCACACTAAGGCAGATTTTCTAATACTTGAGTCATTCTTGTGGCTCTTCTCTGAACCCTCTCCAATTTCTCAACCTCCTTCTTGGATTGTGGACCAGACCCGGGCACAAGATTCCAGCCGTGGTCGCACCAGTGCCACACACCATCCCTAGGGCCTTGTAACACTGGAAAGTAAAAGGTTTGGGACACACGGTCAGTCCCCTCTGCCCAGACTTTGCCCAGCACTGCCCCTCTGGGGGGATGTTTTCTGGGCTAAGGCAAAGGTGGTCTTGGCACCTGGCCAGGCGTTCAAAGGCCACGGCTGCTTTACACGCACCTTTGCACGCCTCTCTCTGCTGAAAGTGGCAATACAGGCAGCTGCCCTGTTTGCTCGTGCTCAGCGCCGGCTCCAGGGTTTTTGCCGCCCCAGGCAGCACCCCCCCCCCCAAAAAAAGCCGCGATCGCGATCTGCGGCGGCAATTCGGCGGGAGGTCCTTCGCTCCAAGCGGGAGTGAGGGACCCTCTGCCGAATTGCCGCCGAATAGCTGGACGTGCCGCCCCTCTCCCGAGTGGCCGCCCCAAGCACCTGCTTGTTCAGCTGATGCCTGGAGCCGGCCCTGCTCGTGCTCAGAGCTTCTGTGATCCATGAACAAAAACAACTCATTGCAATGAAAACCTGCAGCTGATCAGTTCTGCCCTGGGGCCAGAGGAGTGGGGACAGGACTCCACTCCTCAGAGCTTTCAACACTTCCTCTGCACCACCTGCCTCCTTCCTCATGCTGCCGGCAGTGCCTCAGGTGGGTGGAGGCTGGAATGTCTCATTCCCTTCTCACCACCGATGCTGCTTCTTCATTCCCCCCCTTCCCTCGCTAGGGCTGGTCTCCGAGCCCATCAGCAGCATCTGCTGCTCTGGTCAGTTTCACATTCCGAGTCTCGTGCACTAGCCCAGAGACGCAATGCTGGGGTTACAGGCATTGCAGGAAGCCGCTAACCGGGGAACACTTCACCCTCTTCCCTCCTTCTGCTGGTGCCACATCTCCCCACTGCCCTAGGGGCTGCTGGGGTCCCTCCTCCCTCTCCCGCCCAGCTGGAAGACTCTGCTGGGGGTCGGAGGCTGATGGGCCGGAGAGGAAGGGGATGGGGAGCAGTCACTCGGGGAGGCACAGAAATATGCTCACCTGCTGCTTTTCCTGGGAGGGCTCCTGCTGCGGAGTAGGACAGCTCGGGCCTACCCACCGCCTGGCCCTGAGGTCTTGGGCAGGCAGGGATGGGGTGGGCGGGTGGGGGGGTCCCTTGCTTAGGGTCTCAGCTGACTGGCACCCCAAGACGGGGGGCGTTGTGAGATGGGGCAGGACATTGGCAATGGGATTGGTCAAAATGCTGATCAATGTGCCATCGGGACCCATCCTGGCCCGGCCAAGGGGCACAGGCTAGATGGGTCCTTTCCGTCTCTGGGTACTTCAGTGTGTGTGGTGCACCGTGTCCACACTCCTCCAAAAGCCAGACAGCCACTGGCCTGTATGCTAGCGAGTACGCACACCACTGCTTGTCCAGCTGCGTGTCACAGGCCCTGCACTGCTCGCGAGGATTCTCCGCTGCCAGGGGCCCGTGCTCAAACCCCAATCACCCTGTGGCTCCGACATCACAGCCTGTCACACGTGGAGCACAATCCCCGCGCTGGGACTGTGAGTGGCAGAGGATGGGGGAACGGGTGGGGAATGCACGGGTCAGATCCTGGGGGGGCAGCTGGGGATGTGCTAGGCAGAGAGACGCCAGGGCAGCACCACAGCCAGGAACGACGCCGGCTCCCCACGCAGCAGTGCACTGACCACTAGGCATTCCCTCCCCCGACTTTCAAATACTTCAGGCCGAGCTCCTGCCTCCAGCCCTTGGCTCCCTTCCAGCCCCACTGTGGTTTGTTTGGCTTCTTCTGCGGTGGATTTGTCACATCATTAAACCATGGCTAAAATCCAGCTAACCACTGAACTGGCAGCTTTCCCGCCGGCTGACTCAGACGCTCCGCTCCGAGTGATCTCCCGCTGGGACCCAACGCTGCACCCGGGGGCTGCACCCCCTCACTCCCACCCACACTGTGACCCACAACTGTGCTAGAGACCCTCAGAGACCGATGGGGGGGGTGGGGGGGTTGGGGATTCTGGGAGACGCCCAGATACCACGGTGATTGGTCTCTATAAGAACCTAGCTAGACAGGACGCCTGGCTTGAAGACCCACCTGCTTTCTCACCACCCAGAAAACCGATCAGTGACTTGAGCAACACCCCTGGGTGATCCGCTCCCAACACAAGATGGAATCGGCTGGCTCTTAGCATGGCTGTCTGAGTGGGATCGAGCAATGAGACTCCCTCCTCTTGTAGCACACACAGGGCAGTGGCAGGGCACCCATCGAGCCAGGACTGAAATCTACAAGATGCCCCTGGCTCTCATGGGTACAGGCTGGGTAGTTAAAGAGCCTGGTGTTTCTTTCAGTGCTGGGGACATGATGGCGTTACAGGTCTATAACCACCACCACCATCATCCTCCCGAGCTCTCATCTAGTGCTCATCATTCCTAGATCTCAGAGCACCCCACAAAGCAGGTCCGACTCATTACCCCCATTTTACAAATGGGAAAACTGAGGCACAGAGCAGGGAAGGGGTTCCTCAAGGTCACCCAACAGGCCAGTGGCAGAGCCCGGCATGTCCATGCCAGGTCCCACAACAGCACGTCACCCACTGTGAGAGGATGCCGTGTCCTCTGGTCGCCCCATCTCAAAAAAGATAGATTAGAACTGGAACAGCTGCAGCGAAAGGCAACAAGAACGACTGGAGGTATGGAACAGCTTCCATAGGAGGAGAGATTAAAAAGACTGGGACTGATTAGCTGGGAAAAGAGACGCGTAAGGGGGGATATGATAGAGGTCTTTAAAATCATGACTGGTGTGGAGAAAGTGAATAAGGAAGTGTTATCTACTCCTTCTTGTAACACGTGAAGTAAGAGTCATCAAATGAAATAGGCAGCAGGAAGTATTTCTTCACACAACACACAGCCAACCTGTGGAACTCACTGCCAGGGGATGTTGTGAAGGCCAAAAGTATAACTGGGTTCAAAAGAGAATGAGAGAAGTTCCCGGAGGATAGGTCCATCAACGGCTATTAGCCAGGATGGGCAGGGACACAACTCCTGCTCCGGGTGTCCCTAAGCCTCTGACTGCCAGATGCTGGGACTGGATGACAGGGGACGGATCAGTTAAAATTGCCCTGTTCCGTTCACTCCCTCTGGGGCACCTGGCATTGCCCACTGTCGGCAGACAGGACCCTGGGCCAGCCGGACAACTGGCCTGACCCAGCGTGGCTGTCCTTATCGGTGGATGTGATGTCACAACAGGAGATGATGCACCCACAGCACATTGTTGTGCAATATCATGACAGGAAGATGGATCCAGCACAAGGGCACAGCTACCCCCCGGCAGGAGGACCCAGCCGCCCCAGAGTGGGGAGGCAGCTGTCACCAAGGGGGGGTGCTACCACCCCGGAGTGGGTGAGCTCATTGTGTCTGGCCAGGTGACCCCAAAGGGACAGGCTCTCTCGTCTGGGGAGCAGACACGCCGACAGACAGCCCTGTAGGGACGTGGCTCACTCATCCACCAGTCCTGGGACGCCAGCGGTCTGAGAAGCGCCCGGGCCCCAGCAGGCCTGGCTCCTTCTGACAGGCCCTGCTACAAACTGGACCTCCCCAGCGAGCGATATCCCAGGGCGTGAGCGGCTCAGCCTCAGGCTGTTTGCTCTCCGGGGCGGGGGCGTGCGCCGGGCTCTGCTGTTGACTTTGTTTCCCTGGGAAAAGGCACCTTGGTTCCGCTCAGTGACATAATGGGGAAGACCCAGGCGGCAGGAGCTGATAAGAGCTACACGGTCACCTGCAGGGCGAGGGGCTGGGCCGCGGGGCTGTGGGAGAAAGCCCCTTCCAGCCCGCGGACGCTGTGGAGGAAGAGGACTCTTTGTGGGGTCCGGGGAATTGCACAGCAGGGAGCTCCAGGGCAAACCCCACCATCACCCCGCAGCCCCGGAGGTGCGGCGAGATTAGCGGGAATGATGGAGGAAGAGCCCAGGCCAGAGAGCCGACCCCCATCGTGAGCATGCAGCTCCTCTTCCCTTGCTCCCACCCCTCCCTAATTTCTGACTCGGGATGGGGGAACCCTGCAAGGAGCGTATCTGTGAGGGGCCAGCCACGCAGGCCTGGGGGAGGCGCTCTCACCTGGTTCACCCCCCTGCCACTAGACCACCCAGGGAAGAGCAGGGAAACTAAGGCAGGAGGCAAAGAGCAGCTCCCTCCCTCATCGACGTCCCAGCGCGGACTGGTTCCCTACGGTCCAGGACGCAGCCCCTGCCCCGCAGCTCTGGGGGCACAACCAATCCACAGGGGCCTGGATCCCAACCCCCAGCTCCAACCATCCTGCCGCTAGGAGATCAGACAGTGCCCCAGCTCCTCGCACTCTGCACGGGAGCCAGACCCTCTTGGATTCCAGGGGTAAAGCGGAGCTGAGAACTCACATCTGAACCCAGGGCCAGACTTTGTCCATGCACGAAGCCCAGCTCTAAGGGTACCAGCCCAGGGGGCCAGACCTACGGGGCACTCTTCCAGTAACTGCAGAAGAGCGGTGTCCTGGCTTTGGGTTCATGGGACATAGGAATTGCCAGGATGGCTCAGACTCAGCGTCCAAGTAGCCCAGTGTCCCGTCTCTGACACTGGATCAGAGGAAGGTGTAAGAACCCTGCAGTAACAGATGTGGCATAACCTGCCCCCACACATTAGAGCTCATCCTGGGCTCTACCAGAGACCAACTGAAGCCCTGAAGCAGGAGCTTTACCATCCCTCCCAGAAGGTTTGGTAGCGTTCGCAGTTGTAACGCTGGACAATCTAGTTATCCATACGAGCACAGTCCCTCTTTGCGTCTTGCTAAATTCTTGGTCTCAATGACTTCCTGTGGCATTGAGTTCCACAGTCTATGAGTCTAAAGGGGCTTGATGTGAAATCATTTACTCAAATCAAAGCAGCTCTCTGGAGCGTGGTCCCGTCATACCTCCCAAGCAAAGCAAGGCTTAGATGGAAAACCACCAAGGGAAACGTCATGATTCAGTAGGGGGCGCGCTTGCCTGTGAGTCACTACTGCACTGCTGGAAGTACCACCTCCTGGAGCCGAGGTAGAAGGAAAATCCCCCAGCAGTTTCCAATAAGAGGCATGATTCTGCTCTACTTTTTGGCCACAGCTGTTGCGCAGTGTTGCTGTGAGATGTTAAGCAGCTGCTGTGCTCCACCTCAGAAGTGGATGCATTTCAGTGGTGCGTGAAGAGATTCCTGTCGTGCGCACACACACTTTGGGAAGCATTTGGGATGAAAGTTCCAAATCACAAACAACAGGTACTAGAGCAGCTTCCATCCAAGAATCTTTTATTCCTTAACTCTCAGCGCAACCCCTATTCCAGGTGGGGAAACTGAGGCACGGGGTGGCAAAGAGCCTGCAGGCCTTGCAGTGAGTCAGTGGTAGAGCCAGGAACAGAGCCCAGGAGCCTTGTCACCAAAACTGCTTCTCCAGTCACTAGCGCACCCCACCCGAGCTGCTGTTCTTACACTAAGGTGTAAACCGGAGAGATGCTACCAACGCTGACTCTCCAGAGATGACTGGCGGAGAAGGAGCGGGGGCAGAACCCCAGGGAGGCTGGAAATGACCCCATCCCTCTGTTAGCGAGAGCCCAGGAGTCAGCGGGTGAGGGGCGTGCCGGGTGAAGGGCCCGGGGCAGACTGCCTAGCAGAGCAGATTTTACTGTGGATGTGGGATTCTTTTCCATTTAATTTCTTTGTACAAAGTCACCCATTAAACGTTAAACGCTTGACTTCAGTATTTACCCAGCCAATCCTGCTGCGGAGTGCGGCGTCAGCACTCCGGCCGCAGAGCTGGGGCCTGGATTCTGGGCCCAGGCCCAGGGATCCGACGGTACCGGGCTCAGAACCGAAACCTCCTCATGAGGCTGCCAGGGGCCAGCAGGAGGCTCCAAGGTTTAGCCCCCACCCCCAGTCTCTATGCTGGGGTCACCGACCAGCCTGGCCATGGGAGCTCACATCTAGCGCCTTCCTCGCTGGGGTATCCAGGTGCTACCCAGTCCGTCCCCTTGGGGCAGGGCAGGGCAGGGCAGGGCAGGGCGACTCCACGTGCTCCGTTCGCCGGCGCGCCGTCTTGCCTAGATGTCAACGTCTTGAGTGAGGAGAACGTGTCTGGGCGAGGGCGCGGCTGTGCACATGGGTGAGGGTCTGGGCATGGGTGGGCATGAGGGCAGTGCCCGGCTATACACACCCCTGCCGCATAGCATGGCCCTGCCAGCCCCCTGCCCCCTGGGACTCGCTCTCTCTTGCCAAGATTTACTCCCACACCAGGGTACTTAAATCGAGAGTCCCCCTAGGGGGGCTTAGTTATTAACTCTCCCGCCCCTCACGTCCACCCTTGCTCTGCATTAATTCCCACAGGCGCCTCTCCCAAGGTCCGGAGTCCCACAGCCTCCCCCAGGCCTGGGTAATAAGCCAGGTCGGTTTTGCCCTCCTCGTTCTCAGGATAGCGCAGCTCTGCTCCTGGGACGCCAGCCAGCTGCAGGTCTCAGCTAACTTCTCCCCAGCCGGCCCCCTTTCCCCCCTCAGCCCTTTCCCCCTAGGCAAGCGAGTGCCATCAGCATCGGCATCCTCCTGCTCCCACTGCTACAGCTACTGCTGCTCCCTTCTCTGGAGGGGCCTTTCCTAGGCTCACCCGCTCTTCGGGCCCTTCTCCAGCCGAGCTCTGGGAGCCAGGCCACGGGCTCAGTAGCCACTGGGCTGTTAGCTACAGGTGGGCCAGGCTGGGCTCCTTCTCCTCCGCGGAGCCTGTCCCAGGTACACTGGGCCCTCGCTCCCTAGAGGGGCAGCCACCTGCGGCGAGGGAGGGGCTGTGCATATCAGAAGGCGTGTAGTGTACATGCGTGTGCATGGCTGGATGTGTCGGTGCGTGTTGGCGTGTGCACGTCTGTATGACTGTGCCTGTGTATCCGTATGGAGGGGGGTGTGTGTGTGTGTGTGTGTGGGGGGGGGGGACGTTGGTGATCCCAGCTGCTCTGATCTCGGGTTTATCTCCATGGGGAGCCCCTGGAGCGGCAGGAAATGACCCCCAGCTCGGGGGCAGATCAGGGGTGCAAGTGGGGGCTGCAGAGCCTGCAGGAAACGCTCCGGACAGGAGCAAACCACTGGCAGCTGGAGCCCACGGGTGGGGCTACGCCGCCAGCCCCATCACTGCTCTGAGACCCAGACGGGTATCCCTACGCCGCCAGTCCCGTCACTGCTCTGAGACCCAGACAGATACCCCTCCGCCGCCAGCCCCGTCACTGCTCTGAGACCCAGAGGGGTATCCCTCAGCCGCCAGCCCCGCCACTGCTCTGAGACCCAGACGGGTATCCCTCCGCCGCCACCCCCATCACTGCTCTGAGACCCAGACGGGTATCCCTACGCCGCCAGTCCCGTTACTGCTCTGAGACCCAGACAGATATCCCTACGCCGCCAGCCCCACCACTGCTCTGAGACCCAGACAGATATCCCTCCGCCGCCAGCCCCGTCACTGCTCTGAGCCCCAGACGGGTATCCCTCCGCTGCCAGCCCCGTCTCTGCTCTGAGACCCAGACGGGTATCCCTCCGCCGCCAGCCCCGCCACTGCTCTGAGTCCCAGACGGGTATCCCTCCGCCGCCAGCCCCGTCCCTGCTCTGAGTCCCAGACGGGTATCCCTCCGCCGCCAGCCCCGTCCCTGCTCTGAGTCCCAGACGGGTATCCCTCCGCTGCCAGTCCCGTCACTGCTCTGAGACCCAGACAGATATCCCTACGCCGCCAGCCCCGTCACTGCTCTGAGACCCAGACGGGGATCCCTACGCCGCCAGTCCCGTTACTGCTCTGAGACCCAGACGGGTATCCCTCCGCCGCCAGCCCCGCCACTGCTCTGAGTCCCAGACGGGTATCCCTCCGCTGCCAGCCCCGTCTCTGCTCTGAGACCCAGACGGGTATCCCTCCGCCGCCCGCCCCGTCACTGCTCTGAGACCCAGACAGATATCCCTACGCCGCCAGCCCCACCACTGCTCTGAGACCCAGACAGATATCCCTCCGCCGCCAGCCCCATCACTTCTCTGAGACCCAGACGGGTATCCCTACGCCGCCGGCCCCGTCACTGCTCTGAGACCCAGCCGGGTCTCCCGCCGCCGCCAGCCCCGTCACTGCTCTGAGTCCCAGACGGGGATCCCTCCGCCGCCAGCCCCGTCACTGCTCTGAGACCGAGACGGGTATCCCTCCGCCACCAGCCCCACCACTGCTCTGAGACCCAGACGGGTATCCCTCCGCCCCCAGCCCCCTCACTGCTCTGAGACCCAGACGGGTATCCCTCCGCCCCCAGCCCCGTCACTGCTCTGAGACCCAGACAGGGTCCCTGCCACGCCCAGTGCCTCCCCTAGTGATGGGGCTTCGGCTGCAGGTTGAGCAGCTGTGAAGACGAAGCAAATTCCAGAGGCCCTTATTGAGGCCATTCTCTTGGAGCCAGTGGGAGACTGTCGTAAGCCCAGGCTGGCTGGCGGCTCTGGGGCTCTTCCCCTTGTGCATGGCAGGCCAAGGGGCGAGCCCGAGGAGGGCCGGGCAGCCATGGAGCGGGGAGCTGGGGCCCCTCGCTAGCTCCGTGCCTGGGCGCTGGCCTGCGGATAAACAGCGGACTTTAGATCTGTCAGTCTGTTAACCTTCATCAGGACAAATATTTGCATTGGGGGAGGGGGCGGGGTGGGGGAGGAGAAAGCAGGGAGGTTAAAGGGGACTGTGCCTCTGGAGTTCCTCTGCCCGGGAAAGCCCCCCCAGGGACAGCCATCAGAGCCAGCCGCTCACCCAGGCGCCCCGCGGGGCGAACCAGGAGCTGAAGGGCTGGGGGACTGCAGCCCCAGGGAGATCACATCTGCAGAGCACTGCTGAGCCCGAGGAGGCGGGGGAGGGGTTGCTGGCTGCCACTCCCCCCGCCTCGGTCTCCCCTCCGAGTACTAACCAGGCCTTCTCCTGCTTAGCATGAGCGCTACCATGCTCCCAGCTGGGGTGATGCGGCCATGGCATAGCCCCTCCTGTGCCCCCCTTGCATTGCCTTTCCCACCCCCTGCAGACTCCCAAGGCATTAGCATGTCAGCCGAAGCCTTCCCCTGAGCAGCCAGCCTCTGCCCACCTCTCGCAGGGACAGCCACTGCCAGTCTCCAGCCTTTGCAAAGAAACGGGCCGTTAGCCCCACCCGCACACCGGGCTGAGCTGCAGCTGGAGGCGCTTCCAACCCTCCCACGAGTCCCTGCCCTCGAACAATGCACGGCCCTTTTCAGCCACTGATCCCAAGGTGGGCGCGTGCCAGCGATTACAGATGGGCAAAGCCAGTAAATGCTCAGTGCCTTGGCCACGCTTGCTTGCAATGTGCTTCTGCCCCTTCCCGTGAGAGGAGCAGGTATGTGTGCCACTGCCCCCTAGTGCACAGAATTGGAACTGCTCAGCTCTGTGTCCTAGGCCCCCTACTTCTCATTGCTAAAGAAGCGGTGGCAGGGACTGAGGCAGGAGGCTCTGATTTCACCCTCTGCTGTGCCCGTGAAGTTCTGCATGACCACGGTATGCAGCACCGTGGCAACCGGGAAGGTAGCTGGGGCTTCGTTAACATATAATAGGAACGCGCCGTTAATGACTATTAACTGTCGTCTGTAACTGATCATTTAAATCAGCTTCTGGACCAGATGACTGGAGGATAGCTAATGTGACGCCAATTTTTAAAAAGGGCTCGAGAGGCGATGCTGGAAAGTACAGGCCGGTAAGCCTGACTTCAGTACCGGGAAAACTGGTTGAAACTATAGTAAAGAACAGAATTGTCAGACACAGAGATGAACATAACTTGTTGGGGAAGAGTCAACAGGTTTTTGTAAAGGGAAATCATGCCTCACCAATCTACTAGAATTCTTTGAGGGGATCAACAAGCATGTGGACAAGGGGGATCCAGTGGATACAGTGTACTTAGATTTTCCGAAAACCTTTGACAAGGTCCCTCACCAAAAGCAAAGTAAACTGTCATGGGCTAAGAGGGAAGGTCCTCTCATGGATCGGTAACTGGTTAAAAGATAGGAAACAAAGGGTAGGAATAAACGGTCAGTTTTCAGAATGGAGAGAGGTAAATAGTGGTGTCCCCCAGGGGTCTGTTCTCATATTCATCAGTGATCTCAGAAAAGGGGTAAATAGTGAGGTGGCAACATTTGCAGATGATACAAAACTACTCAAGATAGTTAAGTCCCAGGCAGACTGCAAAGAGCTATAAAGGGATCTCACAAAACTGGGTGTCTGGGCAACAAAATGGCAGATGAAATTCAATGTTGATAAATGCAAAGTAATGCACATTGGAAAACATAATCCCAACTCTACATATAAAATGATGGGATCTAAATTAGCTGCTACCACTCAAGAAAGATCTTGGAGTCATTGTGGGTAGTTCTCTGAAAACATCCACTCAATGTGCAGCGGCCGTCAAAAAAGCGAACAGAATGTTGGGCATCATTAAGAAAGGGAGAGATAATAAGACAGAAAATATCATGTTGCCTCTATATAAATCCATGGTACACCCACACCTTGAATACTGCGTGCAGATGTGGCCGCCCCATCTCAAAAAAGATATATTGGAATTGGAAAAGGTTCAGAAAAGGGCAACCGAAATGATGAGGGGTATGGAACGGCTGCCGTATGAGGAGAGATTAATAAGATTGGGCTCAGTTCCCCCGTCTGAACAATGGCGATAACAGCCGTGCTCTGCCTCCCAGGGGTTCAGCTGGGGTAGATACGTTACTGATTGCGCAGTGCCCAGATGCCACGGCAAAGGGGGCCTTAGGTACATATTGCTATTCCCGACTCTGCCAGCAGAGGCCACTGCTGAGCAGCATGGAGTTAAACCCCTGCCCCGGGAGCAGGGGTGACCTTGTGATCACCACCCAGCCGCTGGGCCAGGGAGGTTCCTTTCCCCACCGGTGTTGCACTGAGCGGCGTGACGTGGGGCGGCCCCTTCCCCCCAGCTCTGCTACCCCCCCTCGGATCACGCGTGTTTCTGGTGCGGGGGTTGTAAAATTCTCTGGCCCTCCAGCAGACGCCCCCAGCTTGGCACGTGGCCTGGCCGGGTTCCCAGCCTGATATGACGTGGGTTGCACAGCGCCAAGCGCATCCCCGGANCTGCCTCCCAGGGGTTCAGCTGGGGTAGATACGTTACTGATTGCGCAGTGCCCAGATGCCATGGCAAAGGGGGCCTTAAAGGTACCTTAGGTACATATTGCTATTCCCGACTCTGCCAGCAGAGGCCACTGCTGAGCAGCATGGCGTTAAACCCCTGCCCCGGGAGCAGGGGTGACCTTGTGATCACCACCCAGCTGCTGGGCCAGGGAGGTTCCTTTCCCCACCGGTGTTGCACTGAGCAGAGTGACGTGGGGCGGCCCCTTCCCCCCAGCTCTGCTACCCCCCCTCGGATCACGCGTGTTTCTGGCGTGGGGGTTGTAAAATTCTCTGGCCTCTCCAGCAGACGCCCCCAGCTTGGCACGTGGCCTGGCCGGGTTCCCAGCCTGACATGACGTGGGTTGCACAGCGCCAAGCGCATCCCCGGGCAGGCGGAGCTGCACCAGCCTCTCTGCCATTCCCCGCCCCCGGGGTGAATTCAGCCCAGCGCGTCAGCCGGTCTCGCGGCTCACCTCTGGCTAACCGAGCGCCGGTCGCTCCGGCTGTGCCATCCTCGGGCAGCCCCCTCCGCAGCCCCCTCGCTAACTGGTTCTGCAGGAGCGCTGGGGAAGAATGTGGGGAAGAATGCTTCTGAATAGCTGAGCAAGGCTGGTCCGAATAGCAGGCTGCCTCCCCACCACAGGCGAGTCCTCCGCACCGAACGTGGCAATTAAATAAAGCCCCATGGCTGGGCTTGGATGGCTCAGGGGGCTGGTATTCTGGTGGGGGATGTCCCGCTCTGAACCCGTCTGACAGCTGTTTGGTGGCTTCTGTGAAATGGGGTTCTCAGTCCCGTTCCTAGTGCCCTAGCTCTCTGTATCATCATTGACTGTAATTGGTGTCCTTGTCATCCTCAGCAAAGAGGCCAAATTCTTGTGCCTCGGTTTCCCCACCTGTACTATACCAGCCTTTTTAAAGTGCTTTGTGATCTATTGGTGAAAAGCACCTCTATACGTGCTTAATGAATGAGCGTTATGACATTACATAAGAGAAGGATACCAGCCAATAACAATCCCCCTAGTCACTCCTAGGAATCTGACAGGCATCCCTGTGACATCACCCATTGTTTTTCCCAATCCAGTGCAATCATTCTGTTCAGCTACTCCCTGTATCTCCACAGAAATGTATCTACGGATGCTGACTCTAAAGTGGGTGAGATTTGAGCTGCTGTTTGAAAAGTCTGTCTTTAACAAGAGAAATAAAGAAGGTGCATATGGACAGCAGAGAATCAATGAAGACTTTGCAAAAATAGATATTAATGAAGATCGGGTACAGGGATCATTGGAGAATTGGAACATACACAGTTCAGTGAATCTGGATAACATACATCCCAACATGCCAAGGGAATGAGCTTATGGCTTTACCAAACCATTCACAATTATTTTTTAAAAGCCAAGGGGCACTGAGGCAGTCGGAAGGACCAGACTGAAGTAAATGTGGTGCAGATTTAAAAAAAAAAAAGAGTGATCCTGACAATTATTGCTGAATAATTCTGACATCAGGCCCTAGTGAAAAACTGGAGGAAATATTAGCAGGGAAAGAATTGTAAATATCTTGAGGATAATGGAATGGTGGACAAGAAGTAGCATGAGTTTCTAAAGGAAGAAAAATATTCCAGGGAAAAATCATTTGCTCTTTTATGTATATACAGAGTTACAAAACTGGGGGACGAAGGAAATGAGTGAGCTGGAATGCACTGGGATTTCTGTAGCCTATTTGATTCTGTGTCTCACCAAATACTTAATGTTTGCAAAAATAAAATTGTTGTGGGCATGGATTCTGCTACGTGGGAGAAGAATACCTGCAGGGCTTTAACACCGGCAAGGATAACCAGGAAGATGCTGAAGTGCGGGAGGTGTTTGGAGGAGCAGTGCAGGATTGGGATGAAGGATGGTCATTAATGCTCCGGAAGAGGGGTGAGTGGCACATTAATGAAGTTCACAGCTGACGTGAGGCGAAGAGGAATTGCCAACAGCAGGGAGAGCAGAGAAAGAACATCAAGGGACCCAGAGTGATTAGAAACATGGCCAGAAAATAACCACATGGGAGTCATTTTCGAACACTACAGCAAATCCATCTGGGGGAGAACAATGGGAAATGCAGAGTCCTCGCTGGGAGGGGGAAGTCTGGGAAGCCGGGATTGCTGCAGAGGCCCGACAGGGAGCGGGGAGAGCAAACTACGTCTGATCCCGCAATGCCACAAAACAACCAAACCGGCCAGTAGGAGGCAGAGACGTGTCTTCCCAGAGCTGGGGGCCGATATGGTCCCAGTGCAAGGGCAATAGTGCAATAGCACTGGGCTAGCACGTTCAGTTCTGGGCACACCTCGACCAGCCGGGCGTGGGGAGATGGGAGGGAGTTCAGAGAAGAGCAGCAGGAACGACCAGGGGTCTGGAGGAATCAGCTTCTCGGGAAGGCTAGCAGAGTTCCCCGAGCCCAGTACACGCTCCAGACTACTCCTGAACATCCCAAGCTGCAGGGCTGCACTGCAGCCTGGCCAAACCACAAGGAGAGGCGTAGGCAGCCTCTGGATCTTTGGCAGGGTGGGCAGGGAATTCACTGAGGTGGGGAGAACTAGGGGCAACAGGGTGAAATCAGCAAAGAGAAACTGGTCCTGCCTCGCCCGGGATGAGACTCAGCCAGCCTCCTCCTTGGCTAGGGGAAGATCCTCAATCGGCGTCAAGCGTCACGTCCGTCTGCCCGAACGGCGATGACCCTGGCTGACCAGCTGCTTGAGCGTTAAACGAGGGCGGGGTGATTTTACCAATTACCGAACAAAACCAAGTTCCCCTGGAGAACAATAGGGGCCCCGACCCCCAGGCACCTCCCCTGACTGCACAACGGGACGGGCGATGCTCAGCCCTGCTCCGGATCAGGCCCATTGTCTGGAAGCGAGTCGTGCTGACCCGTCACTCCCTGCCCCGCCCCATGTTGTGCGCTGCTCAGGCTGGTCTGTCCCGGTCACCTCCCCATGCCCAGCAGCTCTTCCCTTGCCCAAGGGGTTTCCCAGGGCCCTGCAACGTGGCCCTGGCGCTGCCCAGGAGCCTCCGCACACAGCATGCTGGCAGCATGGTGCTTACCGGCCGGCCGGCCTGGGAGGAAGGGGCGAGAACAGAATGGCCAAAGTCTCCTTTCAGGCTAGGCCCGGGCCTGATCCTGCTGCTGCTGGCAAGAATGGCAACGGGAGCCAGGCCAGGCCTGCGACCTGGTTATAGACAGAGCCACGTAATCCCCAAGGCGAGTTAACAGCCCTCCGGGGTTGGGGCTGGACACTTGCTAACGGCCCGAGATGTGCTGGGAGCAGCACTTGGCCCAGGAGATGGGCTGCTGCCAAGCCGATGAGCACAGCCTGTCCTGAGTGGCGGGGAGAAGCGAGGAACTAAAGACACAAGCCCCCTCGATGGCTGGAGGGGGGGGTCAGCAGGGCCACCGGTCCGTGCAGCAGCCCCCGTGGCACCGCGGAGGCTGCTGGCTCAGCCGCAGTAAATGATATTCACCAGGCAGGTCAGCCAACAGGGGAGGCCCACGGGGAGCTGCTGCCAAAACCACTTCCCCTTGGCCTGCTTCACAGACTAGTGTATCTTGGCTGCTGCAGCTGCTCTCCCAGCCAGGGCTCTGGGATATTTCCGAGAACCCCGCACGAGGGAAGCAGGCGTGTGCGCCGGGGTGGGGGAAGGGGTCTGTGAGTTCACTGCTCAGTGTGCGTGTGGGTTAGTGAATCTGGGAGTCCGTGCACGCACCTGCCTCTCGTTCTCTGGGTTCCAGACAAGGAGCACCGTGTAATGGAGAAAGTGCAATACCAGGAGTCAGGAGATGTTGGGGAGGGGAGGGGGATGCGGGGGTTTCCAGGCTCTGCCACTGCCTCGCTGGGTATAAATTGGTCATGTCACATCATGGGGCAAATTCATCCCTGGTGATTTCACTGGAGTTGCACCTGGAAATGGCCAGGGCCCTCCGTGCCTCAGTGTACCCTTCTGCAAAATGAGGAGGATGCTAATACTTACCGGCTGCGGCCAGGTGCTGTGGGGTTCATTGCCACGCCTGTCAGGCCCCGAGATCCTCAGGTGAACGGTGCTAGAGGAGCGCTAGGGTTGATGTGTACGCGGGTGTGTGCTGTGAATGTGTGCATGCGCACTCTGGAGGTGTCAAAGGCCTTGGTCAATAGAGGAAGAGGAGACGTCCTAGGCAGATTTCCCCGTGGCTCAGCAAAAGGCATCAGAGCGACTATGTCATAATGGACCTAGACTTCGGCTCCTAGTCGAACCCTGGCCGTCCGTGTGGGAGCGCAGCCAACGGGCGCTGGCCCTGCCCGAGAACAAAGCCTCTGGAGATCAGCCAAGCAATAGATCTGGGGATATGAGTCCAAAGGCAAACAGGAGAGAGCTGGGAAAACCCTCGTCACCGAAAACCTAACGGACACGTTTCTGACCAGACACTAAGGCCAAAGGCAATAACGTCGCTACCAGAGACTTCGCAGAGCAACGCAGTCCCGACCCACACGGCCAGCAAGAGAGGAGTGCGGCTCTGAAAGGAGGAGAGGGGAAGACAAATGGCTCGATACAGGTTCCCTTAAACTAAGAATCAAAGTGAGGGATCTCTCCAGTCTCAAGCTGCGAGGCCCACTTGCTGCTAGCCTCTGCTCCACTGAGCATGACAAACGGCACAGCCACAGATCAATGCGCCAGCAGTAAAAGTCAGAGCACACGGAGGAAAAATTAGCGCAAATCGAAGCCGCTATAGACACCAATTCCTCCTGGCAAAGCTGGGAAGAATTTAAACCCATTGAAAAGAAACAAAACTCAGCAATCCGGAATGGATTTCCAAAACATACAAAGGAATCCAAGCCAGCAATCAGGCGAGAACAAAACAAAGTCATTTTAAAAACAATTAAGCTAGAAAACGCCATTAAAAACTAACACCCCCACCCACCACCATAGCCGTGCAGAACTCAAGGAACCCCAGATATAAAATCTCAAACTCAACGGTGGCTGGAAAGACAGCACTGAATACATCCAATACACTTAATACCTTCTCCAATGGTTTAACCTACCCCTCTAATCTGGGATGACTCACCCCAAGATGCCCTCACTCCCAATAACTCCTGTATCCCTCTGAGCTGTAATACCATCTAACTAGTCTGCAGCATCCTCCCTAAGGGTGACACTCAGTGGGGTGCAGACCCACGTAGCTGAAGCGAGTGGGATGCGTGCGGGGATGCGCGCAGGCTGCTGCCTGGGGTGAATTCCAGAAGAATTAATGGGACACCTGACCAGCAGCAACGGAATCCCAGAACTCACCCTGGGATCCCCCGATAAACCAGCCACCCGGCACATCTGTGCTCCTTAGCGCAGGCGTAAGACATGAGAAGCAGGACAGAGATGTGCCTGCTCCATAGACTTTACAAAAGCTCTGGTCTTAACCTGGCATCCTAGAAACCGAACATTGCTCCAAAATGGGACTGGTGGGAAATCGTAGGATACCATTAAATCCAGGTACTAATCCCTTCGATGCGGGCCAGTCCTGAACCGGGAGACCCCCTCTGTCTGACCCAGACCCCTGCTACACACAACATTTGCAGCAATTTCAGTGATGTTGGGTTAAAAAGTCAGTTCGTTAACACCATACAAAGTCCTGCATGGACCCACTCAGAGAACGGTCCCAGCTGACAGAGAACCGTCTGGCTTGCCCTTGCGAATGGACCAATGCCAGCTACACCCATAAAAGTGGGGTTCACATTGCTATGAGTCCACATGAGGGTTTGCACCGGTTTAACTAAACTGGTTTCAGATCACACTGACCAGTGAAACCAGTGCACAGCCCAGGCCTCAGTTGAAATGTCTGCATGTGCTGTTGCTGCCTTGGTGGCCCTGTCCCCTTGGCAATATGGTCTCCATAGGAACTGACTCCTAGAAAGCTGCTGCAATGTCTGAACTGTGCAGGCCAACCTGGAAAAGATAAAAATCATGATCTGTCTGGAAAATCACCCAAACCGAGCTTGCTTCCCCCCTCCCCTGCCCCAGCTCCACCTCGACAGCGCTGTGATTCCACGGGGACTGGAGTCCGGCGGGGCGAACTGGGCCCTGCACTTTGATCTGAGACGCACAGAAACTGAAGATGGCCTGAATTAGACATCCCGGGGGGTTGGACATCCTCGTTAGAAATGCCCCAAGGAGCTTCTGACTGGCTATAAATGCAGCTCGGGTCTAAACTCCTTGGGCCTCCTCTGCCACCAAGAAATGATTAGCGAGCTCAGGCCCTGCAATGCAACTGCTGCTAACGCTCTTCTGTAGCCCAATGCAGCCCATTCTCCTGCAGCAAACGGGGGCTGTCGCACCGCCTGGCTTGCTGCTGGCGGGTTGTGCTGAACTGGTCTGCGGTGCACGCGGGATGTGATGGGGGATGGATTCTCAGGTCATGTGAAAAGCCTATAGCGGCCTGGCTTCATTTTCATACCAATCTAAACCCATCAAAAGAAGATTCAACCGCTGGCGTCACCTCAGCCAAAGCCCCAGTGAAAGCCCCACCCACGTCTGTAGCGTGTCACGGCGCAGGCTCGACGCAACGACCTCTTGAGCAGCGGAGCAAATAACCTCACCCAAAGCCAAGGGTCTGTCAGAGACCCCAGCCGCCAACAGACACGTCAATGGAAGGACCCAGCTAGCCTGTAACCGCTCCCTGACCGCACACTGCCCGGCTCCCGTGAAATGTGCAGAACCAAGGTGAGCAACCGCCAAGCACCCGGCAGTGACCGCGAGCGCCGTAGGGGTGGCGTCTGGCAGCGCCAAAGCCAGGGGCAGACCCAGAGACCGTGCAGGCGAAGTGACGGAGGAGAAGACTGTCGCAGAGAGACACTTCTACTCCCGCATCCAGTGTGATGATGGGAAAGGACGAGATTTCATCACTTTACCAGAACTGACAGAAGACAGGCGTGCCACGTTCCTGCAAAGCTGTGCCTGACCCTGGGAGAAAGGAGAGAGGTGCCAGAGACAGGCTCTCTGTAGCCACCTGTTGCCTTTGGTTTTATACTTAGATTGTAGCACTTTGGTGCAGGGACTATTTGTTCTGTGCGTACAGCGCCTAGCGCAATGGGGTCCTGCTCCATGACTGGGGCTCCCAGATGTGACCACAGTGCACACCATTAATAAGAGCACAGCTGCACGTATCTGGCCGGTGGCACGTATGTGTGCTGGCCGTTGCCAGAGTGTGCGGGACCTGTGCCTTGGTGAAGTGTGAGAGTGTTGGTCCACGTGCGATTGGGGCGTCTGTGTGCTGGCGCCGTGCGAGTTGACAAGCGCACAGAGGTGTGGGATATAGGTCAGGCTGCCTGGCAGGAACGTGCTGCGCCTGTGAGTGTGGGGTGCTGGCGGTATGGACACACGTGTGCGTATTGGTGAGGTGTGTGTGCTGATAAGCCCAGGAGCGTGTGCCAGTCGGCTTTGCCCTGGTGGCATTTGTTGGTGACCAGCTGAGTGAGGGTGCTTGGGAATGCCTGAGTGGGAGCGTGCTGGCGGGGTGAGGATTGGCAACTGGGGGGGGGGGGCGTTGACAGGGGGGGGGTGCACGCGTGCGTGTGTGCTGGTGAACGTGCATGTATGTGTGAGAGCTGGAGAGGGCGTCTGCTATCTGGCGGAGGCATCTGGATGCCTCTCCCTGTGCCCCTAAGGCGGTGCCTCTCAATTATCCTCATATAAACGCAGGAATGCTCCCTGCTACAATACAATTAAAATCCGGCTGGATGCTTGCAGCATGGAACTTGAAGCAACAGAAACAGGTGTGACCTCAAAGCTTTGGTATCTATTTTTCCACCATTTATTAACCTCTAACCTTTTATCTGTGGGCGCCTTGAGATGCATAAACATGTTACATCAAACAAGGAGCAAAGGTCAGCTTTTAAGCAGAGGCAATGGGTGAGTGAAATAACAGGGAGAGCTGCCGGCTGAAGGTTTTTAGGTGTTCTGAAAACACATTGATCAGCGGACTCCAAGCCTTTGATAATTTCATTTCTCTCTTTAACAGGGGAAGGTGAAGGGGCCCATCGCTGACAGGGGCTACCTCACATGTTCCCCCAAGCAGATGTACCGCCGTGTGTCGGGTTAACCATTTCCACTCCCTGCGTCTGAGCGAGACAAGACAGGACTGTGCATTCCTGGCAGATCAGCTTCCCCAGGCCGGCCCAATCTGCCGTCTCAGGAGACCAGGGGCTCTTGAATCTAGCAGATGAAGGCAGAATGAGACCCAACAGCTGGGCAATAGAACAATTCAAACAGGAAATGAGCTGCACGTTGGTAGAGGTTAAAATGGCTCCCCCAGGGATGTGGTGGTGACTCCATCCCGTCCGTGGCGTCTTTAAATCGAGAATGGAGATTAATAAGACTGGGGCTTTTCAGCTTGGAAAAGAGACGGCTACGGGGGGATATGATAGAGGTCTATAAAATCATGACGGGTGTAGAGAAAGTAAATAAGGAAGTGTCATTTGCTCCTTCTCATACCACAAGAACTAGGGGTCACCAAATGAAATTAACAGGCAGCAGGTTTAAAACAAACAAAAGGGAGTATTTCTTCACACAACGCACAGTCAACCTGTGGAACTCCTTGCCAGAGGATGTTGTGAAGGCCAAGACTATAACAGGGTTCAAAAAAGAACTAGATAAATTCATGGAGGATAGGTCCATCAATAGCTACTAGCCAGGATGGGCAGGGATGGTGACCGGAGCCTCTGTCGCCAGAAGCTGGGAATGGGCGACAGGGGATGGATCACTTGATGATTCCCTGTTCTGTTCATTCCCTCTGGGGCACCTGGCACTGGCCACTGTCGGCAGACAGGATACTGGGCTAGATGGACCTTTGGGCTGACCCAGTCTGGCCGTTCTCATGGTCTCCTTCTAGAGGATATGCCCTGGTTCAACCACAAACGACTGCTGGCATCACGCAGAAGGGAGGAAGTGTTTGCTTCTCTGCAGGACTCCCTGGGTGAGGGTCTCTGCCCAGTGCCATGCCCGAGGTCAGACGAGAGGGTTAGATCCGTTGAGAGAATACACAGGCCAGCATGAGCACCTGAGCTGCACACCCAGGAACTCCCCCCAGGTACAGACAGCGCTGGGAGGGAACGGCTGAGTTCCCTTCGGCACGGGGGCCATTCCCTGAGTGCCCCTTGCAAGGCTAGTAAAGAGGCGGGAGTTTGTTTGGGTCCCGCGGCGCAGCGATGAGGCATCACAACATAACGCCGCCTGCGCGTCGGACAGGCATGTCGGCACGTGATGCCGCTGCACGGAAATGGCGTGAGGTAGCACTGCACGGAATTGCGTGAACGGAAATGGCGTGCATTGCACAGCTGCATTGCACGGAAATGGCGTGAGGTAGCAGTGCACGGAATTGCGTGAACAGAAATGGCGTGCATTGCACGCCTGCATTGCACGGAAATGGCGTGAGGTAGCACTGCACGGAATTACGTGAACGGAAATGGCGTGCATTGCACGCCTGCGTTGCACGGAAATGGCGTGAGGTAGCAGTGCACGGAATTGCGTGAACGGAAATGGCGTGCATTGCACGCCTGCGTTGCACGGAAATGGCGTGAGGTAGCACTGCACGGAATTACGTGAACGGAAATGGCGTGCATTGCACGGCTGCGTTGCACGGAAATGGCGTGAGGTAGCACTGCACGGAATTGCGTGAACGGAAAAGGCGTGCATTGCACGGCTACATTGCACGGAAATGGCGTGAGGTAGCACTGCACGGAATTGCGCGAACGGAAATGGCGTGCATTGCACGGCTGCATTGCACGGAAATGGCGTGAGGTAGCACTGCATCATCATCACACACTTGTGTTGCTCCTCCCAGAGGACAAGCACAAGAGGTCAGGATTGCCACCAAAACATCTGAGCAAACGAACACGGGCGTAGAGCCGCTGTACCAGAGCAGGCCACTGGCCCATCCAGGGCAGTGCTCCAGCTAGACCAGTGCCCTGTGCCCCACTGTACAGGACCACACCAGTCTAGGCTAGGTCTCCCTGCTGTAGCGACTGTGAGGCTGGCAGGCTATTCCCCTGCAGCTCTGGATCCCAGCGATGCTCCATCTAGTCCTGCCCCTGTCCATGCCACATGCTTCAAAGGATGGGATGGACAGCCCCAGCGTTCACCTAATAGTGCAGGGCAATCCCGTGGGGGCAATTTCACTCTCACGCCAGCTGCTGCTCAGCTTATGCCCTGCGGCACGAGGGGAAACAGCCTTGTAATTTCATTCTGTTAATAAATAATAAAAATAATAATCCCCTGCTCGTCTCTAGCCCGTTTCGGCCGCGGTGCAGCCATGTGGGGATGTGTGGGACGTACAGAAATCCCGTCACCCACTACAGAAGTGCAACCATGGCTGGGCTGGAACAGGGCAGCTTTTTAACAGCACACAGCAACATCATGCCCCAGTTTGGGCCAGGAGGTGGCGAGGAATTCCAGACCCAACTGACACTACAGGAGGAACAAAGGGCGAGAGGATGGGCTCAGCGGACCTGGAATTTGGACAAGACACCTGGGTTAAGAGCCAGGCGCTTGCAACACCTGCCATGGGACGTTGAGGATCAAACGTTCAGAGAGCGAAGCCTGGGGGTCCAGAGGCTGGAATGGCCACAACTGCAAATGATCCATAGGCCCCTGGACACCATGGGACACATGCTCACCCACCTGGCCTGCACTGCTGCAATAGGAGCCCTCCCAAACCCCAGTGTGAAAATATGCGCATTTGGGGCCACCAATGGCTGGGACCTGAGTTCCAGATCTGGTCTGATCTGACCGGCAGCTCCTGGTTCACAAGAGATCTTCTCCTGAATCAGCAGCGCTACTGCCACAGCTTGTGCTGGGAGATCTCCCGGCCCAGGGGAACCATCCCGCCTGGACCCGAATTAGCCTGGGAGAGCAGAGGGAAGCACCCCACGAGGCAGACAGGCTGCAGGTCAGGCCCAAAGGTGCTCCGACACACCCTCACCACCTCCCATCTGGGTTACCGCAGCCTCCTCCTCTCTGTGACTGCCTTCACGCGTCCAAAATGCACCTGGCTGAGATCGTCACTCTCACCACGTCCCTTCCCCCTGCCCCTCCGCTCTGCCAGCGATGCCGGTCGACATCGTCTGTCATGCCTCGATTTCCCTTCGGAGAGGGGGCCCCTCAACTGAGCCGCACTCCAGAGTGGTTAGCAGCTACCCGCCTGGAGCACCGAGCGCCACGCTCCCTCCGGAGCGGCATGGCTTCCTGGCCCCGACGTGGGTTGGCGTAGGACAGGGGTCGGCAACCTTTCAGAAGTGCTGTGCCGAGTCTTCATTCATTCACTCTAATTTAAGGTTTCACATGCCAGTCATACATTTTAACGTTCTTAGAAGGTCTCTTTCTATAAGTCTATAATATAGAACTAAACTATTGTTGTATGTAAAGGAAATAAGGTTTTTAAAATGTTTAAGAAGCTTCCTTTAAAATTAAATTAAAATGCAGAGCCCCCCGGAGTGGTGGCCAGGACCCGGGCAGTGTGAGTGCCACTGAAAATCAGCTCGTGTGCCGCCTTCGGCACCCGTGCCATAGGTTGCCTACCCCTGGCGTAGGACATTAAGGGGAACATGTCCATGGACCCGCACACATCCATGCACGCCCACACACGCATGCCTGTCCACAGTCACACGCACCCATGCGTGTACACATGGACACACGCACCTTGCACCTGGCCAATTGTGCAACGACACTGTTGTCTTTGACTGGGAGCGACCTATGAGCGGGACCCTTTTTAATCGTGTTTGTATTGATATAATTAGTAACTCATTTAATGCCATCGATGTAGCTATATTCCTCTATAAACAGAAGTATTAACCTGTCAAGCCGTGGAATCAATACTCCCACCAGTTCCCGGCTCTCCTCTACCCTCACCAGCAGCCCGGCAGGGGAAAAACTCACCACAATTAGGCAGAAAGAAATCTTAATTAACCATCCCATGCCATCGGATCCAGTGTTCCCCCCGCTGCCCCATCTGCCTGAGCCGAGGTACCGCGGCACAGCACAGGCACGAGTCACCCATGGGACCGTACCAGAGCCCCGCGGGCCCAATTCAGAGCTCCCAGAGGTCAGTGGAAGCCAAGGACGGTCAGCATCTGGCAGGATCAGGCCATGAGCAAGTCTCTGAAGAGACACCAGCCTGCGGAGCGTGTCTAGGGCAGCCCCCAGCACCACGTCTCAGGCCCTGTGGCGGGCAGTTCCCCAGGCTGATGGCTCAGGGCAGCGAGACGCCAGTGCGGCTCTCCCACAAACACATCTGTGATTCTTCAGGCCCCGGTCTGTAGCCAAAGGGACCCCGCCTCCCCCGGCCCATTGCCATGGAGACGTTTTTATTACTTAAGGGGATAATGGGTGCTTATCATGCAGGGTTAAAGGTCACAGGGTCCAGCGTGTTTTATTAAAGGGGCGGTAACAAACCCTCCTGCTTTTCTTCCCCCTCTCCTAATTATTCTTTTTAAAAATATTGACTTTAGTTCCTTTAATTTACTGAAGCGATGGCTCTCTTCACCCCTCCCCCTCATATCCCCCTGTGGCCCCCTCCCCTCCCCAAGATCAGTTCCCACAGCTGACGGCAGCCGCGGGGGCAGGAAACAGGTTGGCCAAACACCCGGAAGATCCCGTGACACCATGGCAAGGTGACACAGGGACACACCCCAGGAGGTAGGTTATGGTTACAAGGGCAGATGATCGAGTACCTTGCTGAGCAGCAAAGTGACTGGGACCTTTGCACTGGGCATTTTTACATCCTGGTCAGCATGGCCGGGAAAACGTGGACAGGACCCGAGTCCGTGGTCCTGTCCTTGCTGGTTTCTCCGGCAAGGGAAAGAGTCCCTGGGGAGTGCAGATTGCCCAGGGGAATTGTCAGTCAAAGGCTGAGTGATAAGATGCACAGATGGTCTCTAATCACTGGACTGGGCAGACCCATGGAGGGGCGAGGATGGGCAGGGAGAGAGCAAGGGGAGGTGACAGCCATTGCTTGCAACATCCTGGATTTGAATCAGCATCTTCATGTTGTTATTACACGTGGTTTTCCTTCGTCTTGGGCCATAGGGGAGCTCCTGACGGCAGGGGGCTCCGTCCTCGGGCAGGCGTCAGGAATGATCAAGAGGCTGGGGCAGGGCTGGATTGGGGGGGGATGACCCCAGAGCTCAGTAAGGAGAACCCCAGGGGTAGGTCCCTCCCTCACAGGGCTGGGGCGAGGAATAGCTAACAGGCCGTACTCAGAGCGGGGGTCACTCTGCAGACAGGACAGAGTTATGCTAGGCTGAATTTGGCTCAGCAGACGGAGGGCGATTTGGAAATGGGAAACGCCATACAGGGGCTCGGTGTTGTTATCCCAACCGGGAGTAACCCGGTGCTACCGAGCGAGGACGCATTATTGGCTAGGTATCGGGAACAATTTCCTCAAGGCGAGAGCTCTGTTAGAGGACGAGATACGGGCCCGTGGAATGGAGCAGGAGCCCTGGCTTCTCTTCCCAGCTTGGCCACTGGCCTGGGGCAAGTCACTTCCCCCGTTTGGCCCTGTCTTTCCCCAGCTTGCACAACGGGTTTGTGCTAGGCGCTGTACAAACACAGACCAGTGATCACACAGGATTAGGGGGCTGGGTGGGGAGCGGTCTAAGAACTCGCTATTAGTTTAAATCGTACAAGGCTTGGTGGAACAAACACCCTGGGGGGAAACGTCGTGCATTGACACCGGAGATGGGGACCTGACCATAAGTGCTAAGCGCTACGATCTCCGGACACGTCTCAGCACAACTCAAGCACAAGCCCCCGAAATATTTTTGACTGCAGCTTAATTGGACCAGCATCCCCCCTTACACACTCTGAGTTTGATAACGCGACACAGGATCTTAGTTGTCCTGCCCCGGGGAAGAATGTTGGGGTAGGAGTCGCCCTTTCTGCTTCTTTACAATGAATGAAATTGAAGTAAAAGATGGTTGGGTTGTTTCTTTACGTTTCTTCCCCCCCCGTACAAATGTGGCCTTCCCTGTTTCAGCTGGAGGTCTCTTTGGAGGACTGGAGAACTGGAGGGGAGCTTGCTCAGGTGTTGACTGATGGGGAAGCTGTATTTGATCTGCCACCAAGGGCGCTTTCCTCCCCCCACAAGCATTTTCCCTATCACCCCATCCCTCTCAGGAGTTCAGGCCTCACTCCCTTGGTAGGTGGAGTGTCACAATCCCATGTGTTTCCCAGTCTTCCAGGAAAAACAGCACAGATCAGACCTGGATTCCCTATGGAAATAACCAAGTAGGAGGGGGAAAAAAAGTCCAATCGTCTTTCCCCAGCCGAAAAGAAGCAAAAGAGGAGCACGTCTCCGGAGGCCAGGCCTGGACCTCAGCCCGACGCGTGAGACATGTGACCCAAGCAGGACTCTGGGGTAGATAAGGGCAAGCTTTGGGCAGAAGGCAGCTGCAGGGAGCCCGAGATAACAGGGCAAAGAGGACTTGGATTGTTCCCTTTGCAGGTCCCCTTCACAATACTGAGCAAGTATCCAGGCCACATCCCTGCTTGACTGGCAGCTAGGTTGAGTAGGTGGGATTTAGCCCCCGACCCTTCCCTTCTGACATCAGCAAACTGAGCCGATCAGGAGGCTCCTGACCGCCCCCCGGGGCTCCTCTCTCCTCTAGCCATCTACTTCTCTGCCCTCCACTTTCACCACTCTGTGATCATCTCATCCAACCTCGCCTAGCCCGGCCAATCTCCCCCAGCCACTCCTGCAGTGCAGGGAAGTCCACATGAAGATGACTGGGCCCGTCAGCTTGTGGTGGAGCAGAAACGGAGCTTTTCGAAAGAGGCACCTTGGCCATTTGAGAAGCTGGTCTGCGGTTAATCCCACTCACTGTTACAAATTCGTGTCTTGTTTCCAATTTGAACTGTTCAGGCTTCAGCCCCAGGATCTTGTTACGTCTTTGTCCGCACGTTTGAAGAGCCCCTTGTTACCAGCTCCCAGACCATGATCACGTCACCCCTTAGCCTTCTCCGCAGTAAGCTAAATAGAGCGAGCTCTTCNTTCTGGCTTCAGGCTTCAGCCCCAGGATCTTGTTACGTCTTTGTCCGCACGTTTGAAGAGCCCCTTGTTACCAGCTCCCAGACCATGATCCCTTAGCCTTCTCCGCAGTAAGCTAAATAGATCGAGCTCTTACAGGTTTTCCAGACCTCAAATCATTCCTGTAACTCCTCTCTGCACCCTCTCCATTTGTTATCATCCTTTTTGTAGCATGGACGAGAGCAACACAAATGATTAAAGCCTGGAAAACATGACCTCCGAGGGAAGACTGAAACAATGGTTTTGTTTAGTCTGGAGAAGAGAAGACTGAGAGGGGACATGGTAACAGTTTTCACGTACATAAAAAGTTGTTATAAGGAGGACGGGGGTAAATTGTTCCCCTTTACCTCTGAGGACAGGACAAGAAGCAATGGGCTTAGNGTAAGCTAAATAGATCGAGCTCTTACAGGTTTTCCAGACCTCAAATCATTCCTGTAACTCCTCTCTGCACCCTCTCCATTTGTTATCATCCTTTTTGTAGCATGGACGAGAGCAACACAAATGATTAAAGCCTGGAAAACATGACCTCCGAGGGAAGACTGAAACAATTGGGTTTGTTTAGTCTAGCAAAGAGAAGACTGAGAGGGGACATGGTAACAGTTTTCACGTACATAAAAGGTTGTTACAAGGAGGACGGGGGTAAATTGTTCTCCTTTNTAAGATGCTTCATTTAAAATTAAATAAAATGCAGAGCCCCCCGGACCGGTGGCCAGGACCCGGGCAGTGTGAGTGCCACTGAAAATCAGCTCGTGTGCCGCCTTTGGCACGCGTGGCATAGGTTGCCTACCTCTGGTCTAGATAATACTTAGTCGTGCCCTGAGTGCAGGGGTCTGGACTAGAGACTTCTCGAGGTCCCTTCCAGTCCTACGATTCTATGACACCAGAACTGGGTACGATACTGCGGCAGTGGTCTCACCAGCGCTATATGCAGGGATCGCTGCATCCCTTCTAGTCAGCATTCCCGCGTACACCCTTTTCGCCACAGCATCGAGCTGGGAACTCAGCTGGTTTCCCCGTGACGCCGAAGTCCTGTTCCAGCTGCTGCGTTCCCAGGGAGAGTCCCCCATTCTTTGTCCGGAGAGGTCTGACCTTGCACTGGCTGTATTCAAAAGGCAGATTGTTTGATTGTGCCCACCTTACTAAGCGATCCAGCAGAGCCCCGTCCTCGGTATTTACCACCCAGCCACCAATCTCGGCGTCAGCTGCAAACTTTAACAACAATTAGGTGATATTTTCTTCCAGACCATTGATCAAAATATTGACTATCGTGAAGTCAAGAACCAGCCCCTCTGGGACTCCCCATTCACTGCTAGCTCCCCATCGACTGTTCTGTTTGGAGGCCAGTAGCCAGTTTTTAATCCACTTAATAAGGGCCGCATTGATTTTGAATAGTGCTAATTTTTTCATCTTTTCACTGGTAATCCATTAAAGATGCACCACATTGATTTTGGGTCCTGCTAATTATTTAATCTGCTCACTGGCTGCATCAGAGGACGCCGTGCGATTTTGTTCGGTAGAGCATCTGCCCGGCAGCCTGAAAGGCGGTCTGGGCTGATGGTTGAGGTCCTGAGCTTGGACTCAGGAATCTGGGGTTCACTTCCTGGCTCTGGGCTTGGGCAAACCTCTTCATCTCTCTGGGCCCCTGCATCCTGCCTGTAAGCCAGCTATGCTAACACCCCCAGCAACGCTACACAGGCTCCCCGCCCATGGGGAGAGGGGCTACAGACAGCAGGAACGTCTAGCCCCAGGGCTTGGGGCAGCTGGATGTAATGATTACAGGGAGACCATTGGGTCTCTTGCCTCTTCACCCCTTTGGCTTGTCCATCTAAGCTCGTCAGGGCAGGGAGCCATGGGCGGCAGGTATCACAGGCTGGGGGGGCTGAGCCTCCCGAAACAGCCAGGCGTGGCCCCACCCACGCTTTGCCCTGAGGCCCCCTCCTGCTTCCCGCTCTTCCCCCGGGGCTCAGGCTGGGGCTCGGGTGGGCCGGCCTGCGGCCCAGGACTTGGGGCAGCTGGGGCTGGTGCTCAGGCCGCCCGCCCAGGGCTGGTGGTGCTGCAGCCCAGTACTCCAGGCTCTGGGGGCACCTGCCTTGTGCTTTGGGGCTGGGGTAGCTTGGAGGGGGGGGGCGGTGGCAGGCTCAGGGGCTCCGGCGGGGGAGAGGGAAGGGGCCTTCCTCTGCTGCTGTTACAAATCACCCCAGAGATTCCTGGGGCTGAGAGGGGACAGCACTTTGTGCGGAGTCAGGGTCCCCGGCTCCCCCAGGACTCAGTTTCCCTGTCTGCTTGGGAGGGAAGAGAACAGGACAGCGGGATAGTAACGGCCACAGACATTGGCAGGGGGATTCGGGGGCCGGTGGAGAGGGACAGCGAGGCAGCTGGCGCTAAGGGGGCCTGTCCGCTGGGGGGCACACACACAGTTACTGCCAGGCGGGCTCAGACTGGGGTCGCCTAGACCAGTGTCCTGGCCTGGGCAGTGGCCAACACCTGATGCTTCGGGGGAAGGTGTGAGAACCCTGCAGGAGCAGCTGTGGGCCAATCTGCCCCCATGCAGGTCTCACCCTGGTCTCCAAGAGTTAGAGATCAGCTGATGCCCTGACTGGAGGTTTATCGCCCCTGCCGCTGGTCCTTTGGCATGAACTCTTCTAGCTCTGGGTATTGCTGACAACCCAGATATTTCAGATGTCCCAAGGCCTCTTTGAATCTTCCCGAGTTCTCGGCCTCACCTGTCTTGGCAGTGAGTTCCGCAGGCTAACTGATCAGTTCTGAAAGAGGGGCAAGGGGAAGTCCCAACCGCGATCCAGGGCTGGGCGCTGGACGAATACAGGGGAAGAGACGATCTCACTGAGGAGCTCCCAGCCAGAACAGACAAAGGGCAGGAGGGGAAGGGGCTTGCCCAGGGTCACACAGCAGGACAGGGGATTGAACGCAGGTCTCCTGTGCCCCAACCACTGGGGTATATTATCCCTTCCCTAAGGGGCGGGGTACATGAGCCCCAGGCCACTGGCTCCCACCAGCTGTGAGTGGCTCTCCTGACACAAGGCGACATCCAGAAGCAAAGACTCCTATCCCATAAGAACGGCCGTACCGGGTCAGCCCAAAGGTCCATCCAGCCCAGTATCTGTCTACTGACAGTGGCCAATGCCAGGTGCCCCAGAGGGAGTGAACCTAACAGGTAATGATCAAGTGATCTCTCTCCTGCCGTCCATCTCCGGTCCTGCCCCACTCGGAGGAGCCGCTGGTCTGAGCGCAGTGGGCCTGCAGGACTCCTGTCCCGTGCAGGCCCCCTCCTGACAGCCAGAGAGCACAGACTGCGGGCTCCATGCTGCCGCTGGGGGGATTCGACAGGAGCTCATAGACTCACAGACTCTAAGGTCAGAAAGGACCATTATGATCGTCTAGTCCGACCTCCCGCACCACGCAGGCCACAGAATCTCACCCACCCACTCCCGTAACAAACCCCTGACCTATGCCTGAGTTATTGAAGTCCTCAAATCGTGGCTTAAAGACCTCACGGAGCTGGTGGGTCTCAGCCAATTCCCACTGGGCAAGGAGCCTCACCCCAAGGACCACTGCTCCAGCTGGCGCTAGCTGGCCCCAAGCTCTGGCCCTGAGGGCCGGCCTGAGGCCCATTGGGAGTGTGTCAGGGATAAGCAGCGCCATCCCTCGCATGGGGCACCTAAGCGCAGGCCGGGGCGGATGAATGCCGTGACCTTGCGCGCTGGCTTTGCATAAACCTACCAAGTGTCAGACCCCAGCTCGCCTCACTGGCTGGGGAATGGCCGCGGGCCCTGATCCAGCCATTAAGAAGTTAATGGTTAAGGAGTTGCTTTTTATTAGTGCTGGCTGAATTAAATGAAGGAGCTGCTTGCAAGTCCGCACGCCCCTCTCTGAAGGGCATTGCTACCCGCCTGGGTGCCAGCCTACCTCGGGTGGGCACCTGGCAGCCTGCTCTAAACAGGCCAGCGCCCACCCCCACTGTTTTTAGGGGGGCTTCGTGGTTTTAGGGACCCCCCTGTTAGAGCTTTGCTGAGGCAACCCGCCCTCCTCCCCAGCATCCCCGGCTGGCGTCAGCTGGCGGCTCCGGGGCTGTTTCATTACCAGGCAGCTTTCTGCAGCGGGATCTGAGCCAGCCTGCAGGAGCCAGCCATCCCAGCTCTTCCTCCAGCGCCCCACGATCCGTAACATCTCCCTGGACAGGGAGCCAGACCGGGGTGATGCAGCATCCCTGAGCTCCGTCCGGGGGTCCGGGACCTGCTCCAGAGGGGAGCCCGCTGTCAGCCCCCTACGGACAAGCGACTCCACATGGCAGCTCCCCTCCCCGGCAGCCCTTTGCCGTTTCCCAGCCAGGGTGACCTTTCCCCCTCCCCATCCAAACACAACCTTTCAGCCATGCTTAATATTTAACATCATTTTATAGGGCAGCAGGTTTAATAAGCGCTGATAATGCGGCTGATCCGGCAGGTCATTAAACCCCAGCCCCAGACTGTCCCGCTCGGGCTGCGTTTCAAACATTAACCCAGCTTTGGGAAAGGTGAGGGCCTGTTTGCTCTGCCCCTTGGCCTTGGGCCCACGGCGTTGGCCCTGTGCCCTTCCCCCACTCACCCCCTACGCTGCTCTCAGCCTTCCACTTGGCTTCTGAGCTCAGGCTGCCTGGAGCTGAGGCTGGTAAATCCACCAGCCTTCTGCTTGTTATTTCCCCTACTGGCTTTTCCATGCCTCTCCCTCAACCCTCCTCATTGAGGAATTTACCCTCTCCACCGCCCTGTGAGGCTGGGCAGAATCAGCACCCCCATCTTCCAGACAGGGAAACTGAGGCATGGACTGATTCAATGACTTGCCCAGGGTCAGACAAGCAGCCTGTGGCAGAGGAAGGAAGGGAATCTGGGTCTCCTGCATCCCAGGGTAATGCCTCAGCGGCAAGGCCCCCTCCCCGCAACACTTAAACTGGGGGGTCCTTCCACCATCCCCCACTCCTCTCATTCTCCACTCTTCCCTCCTTCATCAGCATTCGGCCCCTCTTCCCCCTTCAAAAGTCCCCCTCCCCCCTCACTCCTTCCTTCTCCCGTCCCCAACCCAGCAGCAGCTCCCTGCCAATGTACCTGCAGGGCCATGCACCGCTTTGCCCTCACAGCCCTGCACAGCCCCTCATTTCTGCCTTGGCTGGGGAAGGTGCTGGGGGAGGACGGAAAGAGGAATCCCAGAGCGGCTGCTGCAGGGCTCAGAACCGGGCCGGCTGGTCTCCAAACCCAGGCGTGAGTTTAGTCCCGGTCCCCGTGTGTCACGCCGCCGCTGGTCTGACACGCTGGCCATTGGAAGACGCAGACTTCCCCGCAGCCGGCATCCTCTGACCTCTTCACCCCAGCCCAGCAGGCGCTGACCCAAATCCTCTCTCATCTGCCCCTAGAAGCCCAATTTTCCCTCCCATGTCATCAGCTTAAGCCCCGGCAGCCGCTAATGCGCTTTGGACGAGTGACAGAAATTCCCAGCAGACTTTTACTAACGGCATTTGTCTGTCAGCCAGGAACCTCCGCCCGCCGCCCCTTCCCGCTACGAGCAATCCCCATCCCCAAGCAAAGCTGTCAGCATCATCGCTGGCGTTTCTCTAGCCCCCTGCAGCACAAAGTACTCAGCAGACTCCCTTCGCCCAGCTCTGGGGTGGAACGTGGCAGTGGTTTAATGGGGATGCTGTGAACTAGTCCGGTCACCCCATCTCGTAACAGGATATAGTAGAATTCGAGGGGGTTCAGAGACAGGGGCTGAGAATGATTCATAGATTGCAAGGCCAGAAGGGATGATTTAGTTGGGGTTGGTCCTGCTTTGAGCAGGGGGTTGGACTAGATGACCTCCTGAGGCCTCTTCCAACCCTGAGATTCTACGATTCTGATTGTGACCATCTAGTCTGACCTCCTGGTAACACACAGGCCAGAGATCTGCCCGCCCCCCCAATAATTCCAGGAGCAGAGCTTTCAGAAAAACATCCAATGTTGGTTTAAAAATCGCCAGGGATGGAGAATCCACCTTGAACCTCGGTAGATTGTTCCACTGGTTAATTACTCCCATGGTTAAAAATTTACACCTTATTTCCAGTCTGAATTTGTCCAGCTTTAATGTCCAGTCATTGGATCATGTTAGACCTCCCTCTGCTAGATTGAAGAGCCCATTATTGTTCCCCATGTAGGTGCTTATAGACTGGGATCAAGTCACCCCTTCACCTTCTCTCTGTTAAGCTAAATAGACTGAGCTCCTTGAGTCTCTCACTGTAAGGCAGGTTTTCCAACCCTTTCATCATTCTCGTGGCTCTTCTCTGAACCCGCTCCAATTTATCAACCTCCTTCTGGAATTGTGGGACCAGACCTGGTGTTCCACAGGATCCCAGCAGCGGTCGCACCAGTGCCAAACACAGAGGTAAAACAACCTCTCTGCTCCTACTTGAGATTCGCCTGTTTAGGCATCCAAGGATCACATTAACCCCTTTGGCCACAGCGTCGCACGGGGAGCTCATGTTCAGCTGATTATCCACCACAACCCCCAGAGTCCCGGCTTCCCAGGCTAGAGTCCCCCATCCTGTAAGTGTGGCCTGCATCGTTGGTTCCTAGATGGGTACATTTCCAATTTTAGCTGTATTAAAACACATATTGTTTGCTTGCACCCAGTTTACCCAGTGATCCAGAGATCTCTGAATCAGTGACTTGTCCTCTTCAATATTTACCCCTCTCTCAATTTTTGTGTCATCTGATTAAAGGCATAGGAATGCTTCTGCATGGAGAGAGACTGGAAAGACTGGGATCTGTTACTTTCGAGAGGAGGTGAGAAAGAGGGGATAGGACAGAGGGATGGAAAGTAGTGAACGGGCAAGAAAAAGGAGACGGGGTGCTGCTCTTCACCCAGCCTCAGAGCGCAGGGACTAGGGGATGCTCAATGGGAAGGAAGCATAAGCTGGGAATGAAGCAAATTTAAAACAGACGGAAGGAATTATTTTTTTCCACACAAGGCACAAAGAGCCAGAGGAACTCACTGCCACAAGATATTGCTGATGCCAAGCTCTGAGCAGGATCCAGAAAAGGATCCGGATAACAAGACTATCCAGAGTCAAAATCATAAGGATGAAAAATAACTCAAGAGGTTTGGAAGGGACCTGACCTCCTCCTACTTCAGGGAATGAACCCCTCTCCTGAAGGGGGACAGACAGAAACTTCCCTATGGATGAGTTATTCTTTTTTTGGGGGGGGAGGGGGGTATCTTGTCCCTTCCTTCGAACAAGCTGGTGCTGGCCACCAGAGGCAGGATGAGCCCCTGGGCTGATGGGGCCTGGCAATTCCTAAATTCCTGTCACAGGATGCTCCCGAATCTGGCCACCACCGAGGTCAGGTCTGTTGTGGTTCCCAGAAGGCAGCTGTCCTAGCCCCGTTCTAAACCTCCTGCCCCTTCCTCTCCATCTCCCATCTCCCTGAGCTAAGGCACACAGGCCCTGACAGTGACTAGAAACCAATGCACCAAAGGAAATGCAAACCCTTGGGGAGGGCATGGAGGGTGGCGGTAAATTGGAAGGGTTTGAAATCCTCTCCCTTTTCCTTAAACCCAGGGGCAGCCGGCAGGGGAGGAGACGCTGAATTCAAACCATACGGCCCAGATTCTGCCCTCGGTTACTCAGGAGCCAGCAGGGGTTGGGCCCTGAAATCAACGAGAGGCATTCCGCTGACCCCGGGGGCGCAGGGATCGGGCCCTTAGCTGGTGACTGGGGGCAGAACCGGGGGGCAGTGTCCAGGCCCCTCCTAGTGCAGCCGCTGGGTCTCCCCATCCCCCACCCCACGGCTCCGTCCCTGCATCCCAGGAAGGATCCTGGCAAGGGCTGCTCAGTGGGGGGTCCCTCACAGCCCTCCCCTCCTCCCCGCAGCCCCTTCCCTCTCAGCCCCGCTCCGCCACCCCCAGCCTCCTGGTATTAGTTCATGGCTGAAGACGACAGGAAGTCAATGAGGGGATTTGTTCAGGTTAACCTCTTTGACCTGCTGGATTCTCCAAGCTTGACAGGTCTGGTCTGTGCTGATTCCCCACCCCCTGCTCCCTCTCCCCTACGCCCTGGCGCTCCAAGGAGGCAGGGGAAGGAATCCCCAAGGGAACCCACCAGGCTCGGGGAACGGGCTGGTCTGAGGCGGCCCCACACAGCGCCCTCCGGGTTGTCCCCCACGTGCAGTTCCCCTGCCGTGAGCCAAGGCTTGGGCAGGGGCTCTGGCCAGCCGCGGACCCACCCCTGGGAGGGCATTTACACAGCATTGTCCATGGCCAGGGGCTTGGCGTGCACAGGGAGCGCTGCCATGATGCATCCACCTCTGGGGTGGGGCGCGGCGGCTGCTGAGCAGCCACATGGTGCCGCAACCATTTGGCACGGGAAGTGCAGAGTCTCTTGCCGTCCTCTTGGCATTACAGGGGGAAACGGGATTTGGCTGCTGCTTTGCCGCCTGCTGAGGGACGAAAAGGAGCCTTTTCAGCAGCTCAGAGCTCCTTAATCCTCCCGGGATCGCCAGCAATTTGGGTGCGGAAGGGGCCAGCCCTTTAGATAAACAGGAAAACACACACGAAAGCCAGGCTCAAACAAAACAAGGAAAGGAAGGGGGCACTGCTCCTCCCACAGTATCACCCACCTGGGCTCAGCTGGGAACGGCACCTGTGAGACGGGCTCATCCCCCTGGGGAAGGCTGGCCGAGGGGCGGGGGGAAATGCCGAGATCCGAAAGGGCCCTTAACAATAGCAGCCCAATGCCCGCATAGGCGGCGAGCTGGCTGTATGCACACGGTTCCTTCCTCTAGTTAATCTCCCCAACTTGGGAGTCCAGGAGCCGGGGCTGTTTGGATAAGCACAGATGTTATTGGCATTTCTTAACAATGAGGGAATTTCTGCCTTTGCGAGCGGCAGGGTAACAAGCTTGGGTAAAGTCAAGCAAAGCGCAGGCACGGCCCCGCACAGCTCCCCGGGCCCCTGCTATTCACGCCCTGCGCATCTCCCAGGCAGAGACAGCGCATCCTGCCGAACTGTCCCAGGGGATGACAAGGTGCTAGGGAGTCCCACAAGCTCGATGCACGTGTGTCCTACGACCCCAAGGATTCAGGAGCTGCACAAAAAGTGGCCTTTTCCCCCTTTGCGGGAAGGCGGAGAGGCCAAAGCAGCGTGTGCAAGGCACATGGACTGGAACCCGCTGACGGTCGCTAGCCATCTCCTTCCACCAGCCCCTGGCAAAGCTACCCCGCGGCACACAGCAATTCACCACAGCCCCAAAGGACACTGTGCCCAAAAGAAACCGCAGAGGGAAGTTAGAGACACCCGGCCTCTTTTACTTCTCCTCCGAGAACCACTGCCCTTCCAGCCCCACAACGGGGAAGAGAGATCGCTCCCTACTGAGTCACCACCCTGCTCCCGGCACCGTAGGGGTTCTCCCCTGCTGGGAGTCGATCCAGCTCTCCAAGCGAGCAATGTAGCTGGGGCGACGTTTGAGTGTAGACCTGGCCCATGTCACCGCACTGCTCGCGGCTGCACAGCCTAATTCACCAGGACCGCTACCCACCCCAACGCCGGTTGTCCTTGGATGTCTCCCATCTGGGCCCTGACCTAACCCAGCCCCGCTTAGCTTGTGAGAGCGGAAAGGTTCCCAATCCCAGGCAGCAGCCTCACTAAACCGGTGACTTCCCCTCGCTCCCCGATGATTTGGATTTAGTTTGCGACTCAATAAATGCGCTGTCCTGAAAACGTGCCCAAGCCAAGTTTGTAAATCAGCTTAAATAAAACGTGTTAAAACCGAAGGCAATTCCAGCACGCTCGTCCATGCTAACAGAGACTTGACATCAGCTGTGCTTTGCCCAGTGTCGACGGCCTGGAAAGCCAGGATCTGCATTGCCGGCTCACTCCCACCACTTGCCCTGGACCCGGGGCTTGGAAAACATGGACAGATTCAACCCCCCCCCAAACCAGCGAGGTGAGTGGCGCTGCGTTACCCGCTCACGTGTGGCTGTGATTAATTATTGGTGTTCAAGGGGCACCAAGAGTCCCCAGCCGAGATCAAGGCCCTATTGTGCTGGGGGCTGCATGGACAGCCCAGGCCATCGCGCCTTCAATACGCCAGATGAACAGGCCGCTGCATTTCCTGCCTGATCCAGGGCATGACACGTGTGTGTCACTCAGTGGGGGAGGGAAGGGGTCCGGGACCTCTGACCACTTCATGAAGGCTATGGCCAGGCCGTCCTGCTGACGCTATGGGGCTGGAGGGCTGGGTATTGAAGGACGCCGCCTGGACCGCTGTGCGCGTCAGACCAGGTGTGGTGAAGCAAGCATGGGAGCTGAACTGCATCGCGGGAGAAGTGTCACCTCGGGGCGGCAAGGGTGGGGGGATTGGCCATGCTTCCCGGCACATCGGCCTCCAGTGGCTCTTGCCGAACCTCAGGCCCTACATGAGTCATATCAGACATGTATGTGCCTGTGCATCTCTGTGACTGTCCGTGCATCGGTGTGTGTGTGTTCCCACTTGTGCACACGTCCCTCTGGGCGGTCGCCTGCTTGTGTGCACTTGCGTGTTTGTGTGCATGCCCAGCTGTGGGCATGTGTGTACGTTTCGTGCTTGGGTGTGTGCACGTCTGGGTGTGCGTTTGTGCGTGCCACTGAGTGCACAGTGGTGCACGTGCACAGGCTTGTGCAGCCGAGTGTGTGTGTGCGCGCGTTGCCCTGTGAGTTGTGCACATTATTACTTACCTCCTCACTTTACAAACGAATAGGAAATGAAAGGCATGGAGGGGCTGGGGCACGATCCCCCAGTGACCCAAGCACACACTTCTGGCATTGCTGATGTGAATCAACCCCCCGCACACAAACCCTGGTTCTCTGTGAGCCCTTCCCCCTCCCCGCACCAGCCCCCTCTCTCCAGCTCCTCAGCTGAGTCATAAAGTGCGGGGCGGGGAAGAATTAGCACCAGCGGCTCCTCCCTTCCGGCCCCGGATCGTAAAGTGTCCGGCCGACTCAGCCCCAATGAATCAATGTCCATTTGGAGGGCGACCATCCCGTATTAAAATGAGCGCTGGGCGGCTGGGGCAGGAAACGGGAGGGCACGGCGGGTAATTGCCTGGGGACGTAAACTATAACCTAGAGAGGGGCTGGGTGTGGGATGGAGAGAGCCGCTGAAATACACCAGCCCACGCTGAACTTCAGCTCGCCCCAGGCTACGGGCTCCCGGCTCCAACGAGCCCAGCGCACAGGACCGGCTGGCCCCGCTGATCTGCCATCCCTGCCCCGGGCCCCGCTGGGCAGTGGGGACAGTCCTGGCGGCCTCCAGGCGGCGCTGGGAGAATTAACTCATTCATGTCTGACGCGCGCAGGGCCAGCGAGCTCCCCGTTGAAAACAGCCGGTGATAAATTGCCTTGATCTGGCACCTTTGACCGCCACACTTACCCTCTGCGCACTGCCCTGTCTCCCGGGGGACTTACCCCTGTGCGCCACACAGCACAGCGGCTCCACACGGCTGCCGCGGCGTTTGAAAGGAACAAGCCGCCTTCTCTCCCTTCCCAGAACCACCCGGCCCAGTGACTGGATCACAACCAGACAAACCACGAGCTGCAGTTCCAACCACTGCAGCTTCCCAACGGGGACCGGGCGTCTGCATCGTCCTCGGAGGTCCTGCAACACCGGACCGGGTGGGCTGGATGCCACGATGCAGGGAGCGGCTATGCAAGGTCACGCCGAGCGGCCCAGCTGTCGCCATTATCTGAATCTCAACGGCAGCACAGTGTCCACACACAGAGACTGGCACAAACTCTCAGTCTAAGACGCTGCCCAACAGACAAGGGGCTGGGGAGAGGCTGCTTGACGCCCCAAAGCCAGACGCTTTATAGGGAGACCGTGTACCTAGTGTTTTTAGGTAGCCGCAGGCAGCGTGGTCCAATGGGTAGGGCAGACGGGCGGGGTCTCAGGAGAGCTGGGTTCTTGTCCTGGTTAAGCCATGTGACCTAGGGCCAGACCTTTCCCCTCTCTGGCCCTTTGTTTCCCCTTTGCCGGGTTAAGTTGTAAGCTCTTCCGGGCAGGGACTGTCTGTGCAGCCCGATCTCAGCTGGGGCAGGGCCTGTCTCTCGCTGTGTCTGGGCAGCGCCTGGCACAACGGGGCCCTGATCTCAGCTGGGGCAGGGTCTGTCTCTCGCTGTGTCTGGGCAGCGCCCGGCACAACGGGGCCCTGATCTCAGCTGGGGCAGGGCCTGTCTCTCGCTGTGTCTGGGCAGCGCCCGGCACAACGGGGCCCTGATCTCAGCTGGGGCAGGGCCTGTCTCTCGCTGTGTGTCTGGGCAGCGCCTGGCACAACGGGGCCTTGATCTCAGCTGGGGCAGGGCCTGTCTCTCCCTGTGTGTCTGGGCAGCGCCTGGCACAACAGGGCCCTGATTTCAGCTGGGGCAGGGCCTGTCTCTCGCTGTGTCTGGGCAGCGCCCAGCACAACGGGGCCCTGATCTCAGCTGGGGCAGGGCCTGTCTCTCGCTGTGTCTGGGCAGCGCCCGGCACGACGGGCCCTGATCTGAGCTGGGGCAGGGCCTGTCTCTCGCTGTGTCTGGGCAGCGCCTGGCACAACGGGGCCCTGATCTGAGCTGGGGCAGGGCCTGTCTCTCGCTGTGTCTGGGCAGCGCCTGATCTGGGCCTTGGGGCCCCCGTTAGCAGCAGCATCTCTCACTTCCCCCGGAGCCCCGTGCAGTGGGCTCGTGAGAACTGAGTAACACAAGACTCAGCTCTCCCAAGCGCTGCTACAGCCGTGTTGGGTCACACACGCAGCCGGGACACACGGCATGGGGCAGCGGGAGAAGGGTCAGATCCCAGCAGTTTGGGAGGAGCTCGCCTCTCACTTGTGGCTGTAGTGCTGCCATGCCTAGCCCCTGTCCCCTGCAGAGGGAGAGTCACTGGTTTGTAGGGGTTTAGGTGGCTGAGGCCCCGAACAGTGACTACCCCAACGAAAGCCAGCGTGGCTAGCGATCAGTGTTCGGCGTGGCACGGTACCACCGAGAAGCCCCGACAGAGCTCACGGCCCCACTGTGCCAGGCGCTGTACGGACACCGAGTGAGAAATGGTCCCTGCCCGGGGACGAGGCAGACGGGGCGGCAGCAAGGAAGGATTATCTCCCCTTCGACAGGCCGGGCTTGGTGCAGGGACGTGCCCGAGGTCACCCAGGCAGTCTGTAGCAGAGCAGGACATTGAAGCCAGCTCTCCGGGGTCCCGGCTCCCCACTGTCCTTCCCTGCCTCAGCCGCTTTGACCCCCACCCCCAGCCCGCCTCCCAGCACCGCCCAGCATTCTCCTCTGCTGCTGCCTGCCACGGTAACCGCTTGGCAAACCCTCCGGGAGCCGGCTTCAGTGCAGACACACAGCCAGAGGGACAGGGAGCCGGGAACCAATCATGGGGGCAGTGGGCAGGCGAAGGGCACCGAGCCTTGGGCACAGCCTCGCCAGGCCCCAGGAGGGAGGGTGTCTCCTGCCGCGCCGGGGCTGGGACCCTTGGGGGTCAGCTGGTTCCCGCCACCGCGGGCGCACACCACACCAACGGCTCTGCCGGCACCTCCCGGTGTGCCCAGCCCTGCTCTGCCGGCCCCGCAGTTGGTGGGAGGTGGGGGTGGGAGAACCAGCTGCTGGATGCAGCCAAGTTTTGGGGCCTCCTTCAGGCCTGCCATGGGGCTGGATGGAAACCGGCTGCCTCCTGTCCCATTCCCTCATTGACCTCACGCTCCAGAACCACAGCTGCCATCCCTCCTCCTGCTCTGCAGCCCTGAAAGGATCTGTCCTGTTTCCCCTCGGGGTCTGTCCCGTCTCCCCCGTCGTCCCTGGGGCCCCGCCGGGTCCGTCCCGTCTCCCCCGTCGTCCCCGTTTCCCCGCCGGGGCCCGCCCCGCCTTCCCCGTCGTCCCCGTTTCCCCGCCGGGCTCCGTCCCGTCTCCCCCGTCGTCCCTGGGGCCCCGCCGGGGTCCGCCCCGTCTCCCCCGTCGTCCCCGTTTCCCCTCGGGGTCCGCCCCGTCTCTCCCGTCGTCTCCGGGGCCCCGCCGGGGTCCATCACGACTCCCCCGTCATCCCCAGAGCCCCGCTGGGCTCCGTCCCGTCTCCCCCGTCGTCCCCGTTTCCCCGCCGGGGTCCGTCCCGTCTCCCCCATCGTCCCCGTTTCCCCGCCGGGTCCGTCCCGTCTCCCCCGTCGTCCCCGTTTCCCCGCCGGGTTCCGTCCCGTCTCTCCTGTCGTCCCCGGGGCCCCACCGGGTTCCGCCCCATCTCCCCCGTCGTCCCCGGGGCCCCGCCGGGTTCCGCCCCGTCTCCCCCGTCGTCCCCGGAGCCCCGCCGGGTTCCGCCCCGTCTCCCCCGTCGTCCCCGTTTCCCCGCCGGGGTCCGTCGCGTCTCCCCCGTCGTCCCCGGAGCCCCGCTGGGGTCCGTCCCGTCTCCCCGACTGTCCCAAGGGTTGGGTGGTGGGAATTCTTCGAGGAAACTGATGAAGCTGCCAGCTTCTTTCTGGGGTGGGGAGGGACCTGGCCTCATGCCCACACTGCAAGGCAATCCTCCGGCAGGTGCTGCGGGCTCTCCCCCGTGCCCAGGAAGGGCCGGGCGGCCGAGCAGAAAGGTGGGCTGGGGCTAGTGCAGCTGTGTGTTCTCAAGCCATCGGGATCCCCGTTATCCCAGTCACAGTCTGACTCCCCCCTCCCCAGCACGGACCAGCCAGGGAAGTTCTGCTGGGCAGCCCCTGGGACACTGTCTCCTTCTCCCATCACTCCGGAGACGCCCTTCCCCTGCCCGGCTCCCGCGCTCAGCCCTGGGTCCATGCCAGGGCATGGCAGGACCCCTGCCCGGTTCAGCACGCAGGGGAGCTGTCCGGGGTGCTGCTAGAACAGGGGGTCAGTGCACAGAACCGGCCCCCTCGCCCCAGATCTTGGCTTCCTTAGGTTGGATCTAATAGTCAATTTGCAGCCCCTTTCATCGCCTTCCGGGTGCCAAGTGCCCTCTGGGTGCATGCCCGTCGCTCACAGTCACGGCCCCACCACACGGCCCTGAACGCCAACCTCTCCGCCCCCCCAGGCCAGACCCCTCCCATCTCTGCCCACTTCGTCCCAGTCTACATGTCTGATATGGGCTCCAGGTCCCCGCTGTGCCGAGCTGTCTCTAACGAGAACCCCGGCCCTGAACCCCCCCCGAACGTTGGGCTGGCTTGGAACCAGATGACCCCCCTGCCCCTCCCCTGTCTATATGCATGGGGCCCACACCCCTCCCCTGCCCTTTCTGTCCGCCATCAGACCGACAAGGATTCTGCTATCAAAGGCAACTGCCGTAACCAAACAGGTTACAGACCAAACACACCAGACAGATGTGTCCCCATCTCCCTCCCGTGCAGCCAGGCGGTTCGATCTCCGGGCAGGGCTCAGGAGAGGCCCCTCCCGAAGCTGGGTCCCAGGCCCTCGCGGCTGGGGAATCCATGCACCGGCTGTCAGCTGGTCCCTCCATCCGCCCAGGTATCCATGTATTGGCTCCCCTGCCTAGTCCATCCCGCAGTCCCTACAGCCCCCTCTGCGCCCGAGGGCTGGCACTGTCCCAGGTGGAGACGGGGGCCCACAGAACGGAGCGTTTCTCACTGGGAAGAGACGGAAATCGCCCGGATCTGGGTCAAAGCCCCTGTGCCGATTTCTCGGCTTGAGTTCCAGCCGGTATTGCTCTCCCCGGAGCCTGCAGAGCTGGAGGGCGCGACCTCTCCCTTACTGCCCCACTCCTGGGGGTTCGTGGAGGCAGAGACCCCGGGCTGCTGCCCGGATGGACCTAACTGGCCTCTTTTAAAGAAGCCGTTGTTAGTAGCCCCTTCCTGACGCGGACCATCTCCCCAGCCACCGCACTTCCTCTGATCTCCCTCTCGCAGGGAAGATCCTGGAGCAAGTTGGGATGATACATTGGGGTCTCCATGAGTCCAGCCAGTTCGCTCTGTGGCTGGGGTGCACCGACAGACAGCACGCCCGGTGGCGGCTGGCCATCTCCTCCTGGGCATGGATGGAGGTCAGCCGCAGATTCATAGAGGCTAAACCCACCAGGTCAGGAGATCATCTCGTCTGGCCTCCTGGATGGGCCAGAGACCCCGCCCAGGGCTTCCTGCTTCCAGCCCAGCGGCTTGCGGCCTAGCTAGAGCGGATGTTTTAGCAAGACACACGCCATCTGCATGTCAAGATGCCACGCGACGGGTCCCCAAGTGAGTCGTTCCAGTGGCGGATCACCCTCACCGCTAGTTCGACGTGCGCTGGCTTCAGCTTCTCCGGCCCATCCGCTGTGCGGGTGACCGTGCGGCGCCGTGGCCGGGGTGCTCCTGGGGAGCAGTGGGTTACTCTGCAATGGCTCGGTGGTGGCCATCGTTCCCGGTGCGCACTGACGCAGGGTTACCCCAGGGCCTAGTTGTGTTTCCCAAACTAGACGTCCCACTGGGTCCTGTCTCTGGCGACATCAGACGCCTTGGTCCTCACTCGTAGCCAGAGAGTCAGAGAACCCAGATCATTTGGCTGGGGAGGGATAGCTCAGTGGAGGGGAGGGATAGCTCAGTGGTTTGAGCATTGGCCTGCTAAACCCAGGGTTGTGAGTTCAATCCTTGAGGGGGGCACTTAGAGATCTGGGGCAAAATTGGTCCTGCTAGTGAAGGCAAGGGGCTGGACTCGATGACCCTTCGGGGTCCCTTCCAGCTCTATGAGATAGGTATATCTCCATATATTATTATTATTGGCTCCTTCTTCTCCCCGTTCAGAGCGGGCCTGGGGTTAGGGGCTGGGTCAGGGAGAGGGCGCGAGTCCCGACTGGGTCCCCAGGTGTCCTGCAATCCCCTCGTGAGATCTCAGCCCTACCTACAGCTTCAACACCAAACAGGCTCCTTCCGCTGGCGGCTCCCTGGTGAAACCTGTCAGGGCAGCTCTCCGGGTGTGCGGTGCTAGTTATTAGTACTAACGCTGTTCATTCGTTTCTATGCCCCAGCCATCCACGGCGCTCACCGCACTCCCAGACACGCAGCCCCGTCTTGGGCGGGCAAACTGCAACAGAGAGATTAAAGACCACGCCAAAGGCCATCACGATCAGAACCAGGAGCCTTTACTATCAGGTCTCCCCCTCCCTCTAACCCCCACTCCCCTCCGAAAGAGAACCCAGGAGTCCTGACACAACAGCCCCATGTCTGATCTCCAGGCTACTCCCCCTCCCAGAGCCAGGAACAGAACCCAGAAATCCTGACTCCTGGCCCCCTGCTCTGAACACTGGACGTACTCCTCGCCCAGAGCCAGGAATCCTGACGTGACAGCCCCTTCTCTAGACCACATTCCCCTCCTAGAGTCCTGACTCCCGGCTCTGACCACTAGGCCCCACTCCCCACACAGGGAGCATCTCACATGCTGGGAAGAATGGCAGCGCCTCTCAGAAGAGATGGGCGGGAACATCTTTAATCTCTGTCAGAGAGGGAGAGGGGCCGAGAGAAATGAACTAATCCTGGGGTTTGATCTGCCCTGATGAAGCTGCTGAGCATGAGAGAGCAGATGGGCCGATCCGGCACCCTGCCCTGACCCCGGCGCCACCTGTCATCCGCGAGGCCGCCAGGTGGGGCCTCGCATTCAGCCCCCCCCACCGCGGACGCCGGGAGCCCGGCACTGATTCAGGACGGAGCCGGACGGCGCCTAACGTCCCAGCGAGAGACAGTGCCCTGCCTCTGGCCCGTCAGCCTGGTGGGGGCACGAGGGTGACGCGGAGGCAGCTGTCCAGACCACGGCGTTTGGCCTAGCGGCTAAAGCACTGTGCTGTGGCCCAGACTTGTCTCCTATTGCCAGTTCGGCCACTGGCTGCCTGGGGCCAGTCACTTGGTGTCGCCCTCCTCTGCAAAGGGGCAGGTGTAACTATTACCCATCAGAGCAGCCCACCGCTCCCAGTGGCTGCTGCAGGGTGCACTGGGAAAAGTGCCCCCCAGCGCTGGCATGTGCCACCCTGCCCTGTGGTTGGCAGTGCAGCCGGGGCAGCCCATTCGGTCCTTGGCCCCTCTGCTGAGCCCGACAGCTACCGTGCGGCGCAGTGTGGTTCCCAGGGCTGAGCCCCAGGGCACACAGCACAGGGGCCACCCAGACACCCAGCAGGAAGTTCCAGTCACTAGCAACCGGGGCTGAAACGCAACCAGTGACCCCCACCGCCTGAGCCAAGAAGTCTTCTCCCTGGACACCCTGCCGTGGCCGGTATGGAGAGCAGGACCCCTGCTGCCCCTTCTCAGGATCAGACCGTGTGGAGGGGAGCCAGGAGCTGGCGAGACACAAGCTACTGCAGGTGACTGGCCCACGGCTCAGAAATGAACCGAGTGGTTCTTTTCAGCTTGGAAAAGAGACGGCTAAGGGGGGATATGATAGAAGTCTATAAAATCATGACTGGTGTAGAGAAAGTAGATAAGGAAGTGTTGTTTACTACTTCTCATAACACAAGAACTAGGGGTCACCAAATGAAATTCATGGGCAGCAGGTTTAAAACAAACAAAAGGGAGTATTTCTTCACACAATGCATAGTCAACCTGTGGAACTCCTTGCCAGAGGATGTTGTGAAGGCCAAGACTATAACAGGGTTCAAAAAAGAACTAGAGAAGTTCATGGAGGACAGATCCATCAATGGCTATTAGCCAGGATGGGCAGGGATGGTGTCCCTAGCCTCTGTTTGCCAGAAGCTGGGAATGGGAGACAGGGGACGGATCACTTTATAATTCCCTGTTCTGTTCATTCCCTCTGGGGCACCTGCCATTGGCCACTGTCGGCAGACAGGATACTGGGCTAGATGGACCCTTGGTCTGAACCAGTATGGCCGTTCTTATGTTCTAACATTTTTATTGTGTTAACTTCTTGTCACTGACAAGGCTGGGAGCAATTGTCACTTATGTTCTTATGTTCTGCCTCCCCCCATCTCTCCAGCCAGTGTTCTTCCCTATCCCCATCCACCTCCCCGGCTGGTCCTGCCCCCGATCCCCATCATCAGCCCAGCTAACCGCTAGTTCATTGCCTCACTCCCTAATCTTCCTCCTGCAGGAGAAAATCCTGTAGGGTCCCATGCAAAGGGGAACTGCTGGTGCCCTAGGCTAACGCTGCAACAGGAGCATTAAAAAAGCTTCTACTGTATTACATCAGGATCCAGATCTGCGGAGGCCGGACTCCTCTGCACCAGCAGGAATTAATAACAACGTCCCTTTGGCGTTTCTCGGTGGCTTCCCATCCCAGGCTCTCAAAGCACTTTACAAACAGTAGTTGCTAATTTAACCTCAGGTTTCAGAGTAATAGCCGTGTTAGTCTGTATCCGCAAAAAGAATAGGAGTGCTTGTGGCACCTTAGTCTCTAAGTACAAGTGCTCCTATTAATTTAACCTCATCGCACCCGTGGCAAGGAAGGCTGGGGGTCCTGTCTTCAGCCACCAGTGAAAAGCGGCCACCTCTGGGGTGGCGGGTAGCGGCACGGGGACAGCAAACAGCCACTGTATCCAGCTGGAAGGGCGGCGGGAGTTTACATAAAAATGCAGCTGTCTGAGCTGGAATGCAGCCAGGAGACCAGAAATAAAACCTCTGTTCTTAGGAAAAACTGCCCCGGGCGCTTTGATGACCACAGGTGGCTGGGACAATACGTCCAGCCCCGGAGCAGCCCCTGCCACAGGGCGGGGGAATCCGGGCCGGAGCTGAACTGGAGCGAAGAGCAGCCAGCGTGGAAACCTGCACACCGGCTCACAGCTTAGCCGGCCTCGCCCCTTGCGGGGATAGTTGGGACCCAGACATGGCCCTGGGTCACCCACACCGCGCCCCCAAGCTTTGGTCCCTGCTTGGTTTACAAGAGGGGAGGGGACGGCAGGGCTCTGCTATCTTAACGCACCGAGGATCGGGAACAACCGCTCTGGCATCTCCGGCCGCTGGGCTGGCGTCGGCTGGCAGGATGGAGGCGGAGGCGCCTGCCCTCCCCGAGAGGTGGAATCAGCACATGAGGTGGGCAGTTCAGGGCTGGGTAATAGTGTTAAGAGCGAGATGAAATGAACGAATAATGGGATTGGCACGGGCCCAGCTGGGCACAGGCCGGCGTGCTGGCCGGGTTCCATGCTCCCTTCACAGCTGCTGCTGGCCGAGCACTAGGCAGGTGGCCAGCGGGAAGCTGCAAGCCCCGATGTGTTTCACTGCCTCGCTGCTGTACTGGCAGAGCGCAGGAGCGGAGAGGGAATCTGGGAGCCTTCCTCAGCCCCTCCCGACCCACCCTTTGTGGGCCGGTGCCCCCTGGCACCCCCAGGGGGAAGCTCGCTGGCAGAAGATGGCACAGAGAGTCAGTAGGCAAGTCAGGAATGGGACCCAGGAGTCCTGTGCTCTGATCACCGGACAATGCTCTCTCGGGCTTTCAGAGAGCGGGTGATGCAGAAGGGAGCAGAGACTACCAGGGTACAGCGGCTCGGGTGCTTGGGGCTAGTGTTTAGAACATGGGTTCCCATTCGGGGGGGGGGGGGGGGGGGGGGCGGGGGCTGTACGGGGGGGGGCGCCACTTCCGGCCGCTTTTTATGGTGGGGTAGGAAGGGGGGGGGTCCCAAATCTTTCCTCGTTTGAAACACCGGGTCGCGCTGGGCAGAAGGTTGAGAACCGCTGGCTTAGCAGAACCTGGGACATTGCCGTCAGATCTGGGATCAGAGCCCCGGCATGCCCCCCCCCCCCACAGCCTGCGCTCAGCCCTCTGCAGATCACTGGGGCGTGATCCACCCACGTCATCTCCAGGCCAGGCCCATCTGACGGCCTTCCCCTCTCCCTGGCTCATTTCGCATCTCCAGGGGTCCGTTCTTGGCCCTACGCTATTTAACATTTTTATCAGTGACCTGGAGGAAAACTCCTCTCGGGCAATGTCTGCAGGTGACACAAAGGGTGGGGGAGTGGAACATAATGAAGAGACAGGTCACTGAAAGAGTCATCTGGGTGGCTTTGTAAGCTGGGCACAAGCCAACAAGATGCGTTTCAAGATGGCCAAATGTACGGCCATAGATCTGGGAACAAAGTGACAGGCTGGGGGGCTCTATCCTGGGAAGCAGAGACTCTGAAAAGGACTTCGGGGTCCTGGTAAACAACCAGTAGAACGTGAGCTCGCAGTGTGCTGCACATGGGCAAAAGGGCTAATGCGATCCTGGGATCCATAAACAGGGGACTTTGGAGTAGGAGCCGAGAGGTTATTTTACCCTGTATTTGGCACTGGTACAACCACTGCTGGACTCCTGCATCCAGTTCAGGTGCCCACGATTCCAGAAGAATATTGAGACATTGCAGAGGGGTCCGAGAAGAGCCATGAGAATGATGAAAAGATAGGAAAAGAGGCCTCAGAATGAGACTCAAGGAGCTCAGTCTATTTAGCTTAACAAAGAGAAGGTTAAGGGGTGACCCGATCACAGTCCATATGTACCTACAGGGGGAACAAAGATTTAATTACGGGCTCTTCTGTCTAGCAGAGGAAGGTCTAACCCCATCCAGTGGCTGGAAGTTGAAGCGAGACAAATTCAGACGGAATTAAGGTGTAAATCTGAAGTGAGGAGAATTAGCCACGGGAACAGTTTACCAAGGGTCCTGGTGGATTCTCCATCACTGACCATTTTTAACTCGAGATGGGATGTTTGTCTAAACACTCTGCTCTAGGGATTATTTCAGGGCAGGTCTCTGGCCTGTGCTCTGCAGAGGGTCAGACTTGATGGTCACAATGGTCTCGTCTGGCCTTAATATCTCTGAATTGTGTATGTGACGGGCGCCAGGGTGTGGGATGAGACCAGTCCCCCGCTGGTTCCCCAGGCAGGGCAGGGCATTTCGCTGGCGGAGATCCTCACTGGGTGAATCCTCGGTCTTGGGTGCACTGTCTGGTATCTCGTCCCTTTACTGGCCCGGAATGGAGCCAGCAGAGAGGAGCTGGGTGGGGGGCGGCCCAGGATGGAGCTGGCTGATGGGTCTGGGGCACTGATAGCGTTGTTTCCACGTGGCTTGCCTGGCAGGGGGATCATCCCCCCACCCTCCATATGGCACTGAGCCCCATTCACCTCCTGCACGGAGCAGCGGGACACCCAGCCGTGCACCTCCCGGCAGCCCACTGGGGGCGTCCTACCCAGGCTCAGACTGTGCCAATCCCACTTGGCGGAGCTGTTCGGAGAGATCCCACTGGCCCCCGGCACCAGGGCTGTGTCCCCCTCCATCATCCCCCTGTTCCCAAGGGCGCAGGGCCCTGCCCCCTCCCCCGGGGCTCTGAGGCCTGGAAGTGGGGGACAGACCCCCCCGGGGAAGCCCAAGGCCCAGCTCTGTGACTGGCTGGCAGCTGCCTCCCGCACGCCCTTGGGTTCTCCACCAAGGCTCCCATCCACCATTTCCCTGACCCTGCCCAGCAGGGAAAGGGTTAAGTCGCCTCCTCCTCCCCCTTCCTGCTTTTAATTGAATGAGAAGCTGCTGGAGTATTTATAGAGCAAATAGGCGGGTTGGGGCCCCTAACAATGGCTGGGCTTGGGCTCCCCTCCCCCGCCTGCCACTGGGAGTTCCCCGCATACTTTCCCCTACAGAGATCTACCGGAGAGTGACACAACCGCAAACAAAGCACCTGGGATTCACACCGCCCCCCACTGCCTCTCCCAGCCCCACACACCAGCAACTGACACTGGAGACCCCAAACTGCACGGCCCATGTGGGGCCTTGCTACTTCTCCCTCCTCCTCCGCTGCCAGGGCTCTCCCCAGGGACCCTGCCACAGCAGGGGCGAGCCCTGGCTTCCCCTCCCCACCGCTGGAGTAGCAGGGGGGGCTGCGGGTCAGGATTGGGGTGCACCGGCAGAGCTGGGAATAACATTGCAGCTTTTCCCTGTTCAGACCCAGGCACTGCGGGACTAGTTGTACGCACTGGTTTGTTGTCGCAGGGCTGCTGTGAAGCCTTTAAAGTTTGCCACAGACGGAGGAAAACACAGAGGGCAGAGCACAATGCTGGGAGCCAGGAACCCCCCGTTTCAATCCCTTGCTGTGGGGTTCCAGGCACAGCAAATGGATCAGAACCAGGGTCTATGTAGCCCCAGCCTGTCTCTGACAGCGGCCGGCACCAGCTGCTTCTGAGCAAGGGAGAACTTATCCAGAGAGGAACTTGCCTCCTGACCTGTTTCTATCCCTCCTCAATGTACGTCTGCTGGCCGATGCAACTGTCGGTTGGAACTGGCTGGGGGGAAAAGTATATTTTGCAAAACCAAATCAAAACCCCCAAAGGAAATCTTGTTTGAAATTTCCCGTGATTTTTTACATCGATGAAAAATTTCGAAACAATTTTTTTAAAATAAATAACTTTTTACAAAGGTTTTGTTTCCCTGGGGGCTCTCTCCTTTTTCTCTTTCTGGAAAAGACAGGGGTGGGGGTTTGGAGAATGGAAATAGTAATGTTCCCCCCACCACCAAAATGAAACATTTTTCTAAAAAATTCAAAGAATTTCATTTAGAATTTTTTGGTCAAAAACCCCCACGAAGTTCAAAAAAGATGAAGATTTTCCTTTGGGTCAAAAAAGCATGTCAGTCCCCAGCCATCCCAGGCCAGCCCCGCCATAAATCCGCTTCATAAACTTAGCAAGCTCCATCTTCACCCAGGGCCGGCGCAACCCATTAGGCGACCTAGGCGGTCGCCTAGGGCGCTGCTATTTTAGGGGCGCCGGTGCCCTGGCCGTCCGTTTAATTTTGGGGGCGGGACCTTCCGCCGCCGCTGTTGGGGGCGGCGTTTCGGGGGCGGGACCTTCCGCCACCTAGGGCGCCGGAAGAGCTGGCGCCGCTACGGTCTTCACCCCACGACTCCTACTGGAAAGCCGCTAGTGTCCAGATACAGGCCCCTTTGACGCTCATACAGATCTCTCTGGAGCAGGGGGATAAGATGCACTTGCCTACTTCCCTGAGGGGTTCGGAGGACGTGTTACGTCCTGTGTGGGAGGTGCCGAGAGCTAGAGCGGCGTTAAGCATCGTTCTTATATCATGGAAAGTCAACCGCATTGCTCCCTTCACGGCGTCTTTTGTGGCATTTCCCCCAAGGGTTTGTGGGTAATTCTGATGTGCTGGCCCAATGGTATCCTAGGTCATCACATGCCATCTACCTCTGCGGCCTTAACCGGATACAGAATTCCTCTGCACTGCCCACCTGTCAAGTTGTGTTGCTGTGCGTGGTTAAAGAGCCACCGTGTTGCACCCCAGAGTTGGCTGCATTTTGGTGATGCACGAAATGAGGCCTGGGTATGGGTTGTAAAGCACTGGGGGATCCCCTGGGGAGAGAGGTGCTGTGCTGAGTAACTTATTACTAATAATGAATAGCTGCGAGTAAATACAATGAAAGCAAAGCACACGCCACATTGGGCCCATTCCATCCCTGGGGTAACCCCCTCGCCCCCCAAGCCAGTTGGCCCGCACATCAGCCTGGCTCCCAGGCAGCTGCCCCGGGAACATGGAGTTGATTGACCAGGCAGGCCACGTGGGGCTAACAAGGTTTACGCTGCAATTCAGCCTTTAACAGGCACTTAAGGTGACACCACACAAGAGTTAAGTGGCACAGCAGAGCCGAGAGCGCAGGGACGCCGCCCCCGGGGCCCAGCCGAACCCGCCCCGTGCCCTTTCGGCCATAAATCCAAGGTGGACATCGCCGCTTTGCTGACAGGAGCCAGCTAAGATTTCCCTTCTCTGCAAACCCAGCATCTGTCAGACCACCGCTCCCCGCCCCCCAGCCAGCGGCCGCGCTCAGACGGTGACACTGGGGGCGGGAGCAACCAAGCCCCGATGCTGGGGAAAGCCAGTTCTGCCCAGGTAGGCAGAAAAGGGGACCGCCCTGATCCAGGGCAGCTCTCCAGCGATCCCTCATTAGCTCCTTTATAGCTAGGGCCCTACCACATTCAGGGTCCATTTTGGTCACTTTCACAGTCATAGGATTTTAAAAATCGTAAATTTCGTGATTTCAGCTATTTAAATCTGAAATGTCACAGTGTTGTCATTGTAGGGGTCCTGACCCAAAAAGGAGTTGGGGGCAGGGGGTCGCAAGGATATTGTGTGTGTGTGTGTGTGGGGGGGGGGGTCACGGTACTGCTACCCTTACTTCTGCGCTGCTGCTGGCGGTGGTGCTGCCTTCAGAGCTGGGCAGCTGGAGAGCGGCGGCTGCTGGTTGGGAGCCCAGCTCTGAAGGCAGTGCCGCCGCCAGCAGCAGCACAGAAGTAAGGGTAGCACGGTATGGTATCGCCACCCTTATTTCTGGACTCCTGCCTGCAGAGCCGGGCCCTCGGCCAGCAGCCGCCACTCTCCAGCCGCCCAGCTCTGCAGGCAGCAGCGCCGAAGGGTGGCATGGTACGGTATTGCCATCCAGAAGTAAGGGTGGCAAAACCGTGACCCCCCTAAAACAACCTTGCAACCCCCCNACGGTACTGCTACCCTTACTTCTGCGCTGCTGCTGGCGGCGGTGCTGCCTTCAGAGCTGGGCAGCTGGAGAGCGACGGCTGCTGGTTGGGAGCCCAGCTCTGAAGGCAGCGCCGCTGCCAGCAGCAGCACAGAAGTAAGGCTGGCACGGTATGGTATCGCCACCCTTACTTCTGGACTCCTGCCTGCAGAGCTGGGCCCTCGGCCAGCAGCCGCCACTCTCCAGCCACCCAGCTCTGCAGGCAGCAGCGCCGAAGGGTGGCAATACCGTGACCCCCCTAAAACAACCTTGCAACCCCCCAGCAAATCCCTTTTGGGTCAGGACCCCCAGTTTGAGAAACGCTGGTCTCCCCGCATGAAATCTGTATACTCTAGGGTAAAAGCCCACAGAAATCCAGATTTCATAGAGGGAGACCAGATTTCACGGTCTGTGACGCGTTTTTCACGGCTGTGAATTTGGTAGAGCCCTATTTATAGATCCATCCAGCCCCGGAACTGGAACCTGTTACTTTAAGGACAACTCCCCACTACACACCCACACGCTCACAGTGCACAAATGCTGGCTTGTTATTGGAGGGTTGCTGGTGAATGCTGGGCAGCACATTGGTTTGTTAGGATCGTTCCCGTGCATTGGGCTGCCCACTCTAGTCCGTTATCGTGAGGCTGCTCTGGAGCTCTGGATTGGGGGGGTTGGGTTTCTGAAGGAAAACAAACCCACCAACCCTAGGAAAGGGGACGTGATCTTTGCGAAACGGCACCAGAAAGACAAAAGGTAGGTGAGGTGTCAGGGCCCCCTAGCCCCGACTCTGCTTGCAAGCGACTGGACACGCACAAAGTGCCTACCCCCAGAAATGGATGTGGGTCTCTGGATTTCTGGGTGCACCATCGATCGGCTCTAGGAATGATCTGGGAGCAGGTCTCTGGCCTGTGCGCTACGGGGGTCAGACTAGACGATCACAGTGGTCCCTTCTGGCCTGGGAGTCCATGAATCTGTGATCTGCTGCAGGTTGGGACTTCGCTGCTCCAGCAGAGCTGGGGGAAGCTGGACCTTGGGAGAGCAGGGGACTGCGGGTCGAGACTGAGGGGCACCAGCAGGGCTGTGGGGGAGGAAGGGGGAGAACCCAGGGCTGGGGCAGCAAGGGCCTATGGGTTGAGACTGGGGGGCATCGGCAGAGCTGTGGGGAGTCCGGGGCTGGGACTGCATAAGGGCTGCAGATCTGGATTGGAGGGCATTGGCAGAGCTGTGGACGGAGCGATTCCTTCCTCCCCAATACCAGGAGGGGCTGTGCACCCACTGCAGTCGTCCCGTGCATAAGAACGGCCGTACTGGGTCAGACCAAGGGTCCATCCAGCCCAGTATCCTGTCCCCTGACAGTGGCCAATGCCAGGTGCCCCAGAGGGAGTGAACCTAACAGGTAATGATCAAGTGATCTCTCCCCTGCCATCCATCTCCACCCTCTGACAAACAGAGGCTAGGGACACCATTCTTACCCATCCTGGCTAATAGCCATTAACGGACTTAACCTCCATGAATTCATCTAGTTCTCTTTTAAACCCTGTTATAGTCCTGGCCTTCACAACCTCCTCAGGCGAGGAGTTCCACAGGTTGACTGCGCTGTGTGAAGAAGAACTTCCTTTTGTTTGTTTTAAACCTGCTGCCCATTAATTTCATTTGGTGGCCCCTAGTTCTTATATTATGGGAACAAGCAAATAACTTTTCCTTCTTCACTTTCTCCACACCACTCATGATTTTATAGNAGGGACACCATTCTTACCCATCCTGGCTAATAGCCATTAACGGACTTAACCTCCATGAATTCATCTAGTTCTCTTTTAAACCCTGTTATAGTCCTGGCCTTCACAACCTCCTCAGGCGAGGAGTTCCACAGGTTGACTGCGCTGTGTGAAGAAGAACTTCCTTTTGTTTGTTTTAAACCTGCTGCCCATTAATTTCATTTGGTGGCCCCTAGTTCTTATATTATGGGAACAAGCAAATAACTTTTCCTTCTTCACTTTCTCCACACCGCTCATGATTTTATAGACCTCTATCATATCCCCCCTTAGTCTCCTCTTTTCCAAGCTGGAAAGTCCTAGCCTCTTCAATCTCCCCTCATATGGGACCCGTTCCAAACCCCTCATCATTTTATTTGCCCTTTTCTGAACCTTTCTAATGCCAGTGTATCTTGTCTGAGATGAGGAGACCACATCTGTAGGCAGTATTCAAGATGTGGGCGTACCATGGATTTATACAAGGGCAATAAGCTATAGGGACGGAGAGCAGGTGTTTTCCAAGGACTTGCACTGATACAGGCCAGCACACACGGACCAGGGAGAATGGCCGGCTGTGGGGCTACCTTTGGGCAGCCGTCTGCCCTGCGAGCAGGTTATTACCGGGGGTGGGGGCTCCCCTCCGAACAGGCCAGGCGGTGCCCCCCCATCCTGGCTGCTGTGCAATATAAGGGGGGCGGGGAAGCTCTGCTGCTTTCCAGAGGAATTGCTCAATGGGGCCTGCCTTTGCCTGGCTCCTTGTCCAGCCCGCCCTCAGGTCACCGGGGATTTCCCAGCACCGGCCCTGTGGCTTGGCCCAGCTGCCCGCTCTGATTCGGTATGAATCCAGGAGGGGGTGGTGGATTTCCAAGGCCCCTGTTTTGCCATCAAGCGAACAAGAGCAAAGAGGGGGACAGGAAGATCGATGGGATGCACAGAAGCAATCAAATCCCCAGCTGTTTCGCCAGGGTGTGGGTTTTTCCTTGACACCCTTTGGACTCCCGAGAGTAACGGGCCGCAGGTGGGGTTCTCCGGGTTGGGTATGTTAGAAAATGCAAACACGAGCGGGAGGCTGGGATGAGGGGACAGGACGCTGGCCGTGACTTCGCAGTCAGAGTAGGGACGGAGGCACAATTGCAGCGTGGCTGCAACCAGGGAAGGTTGCAGGTGGCTAACCATGCGGTACACACACAGCATGGCAAGATCCACAGGCAGGAGCTGCCCCCGCTGATCGGATTTATCCCTCCCTGGGCCTACAAATCACCATCACCCACGTGGCAGGTCTGCAAAGGGTGCAGAGAAGAGCCACCACAATCATCCATGGGCTGGAGGAAATGCCTGCGTGCGACAGATGTAAGGAGCTCCCGCGGTTTCGCTCATCAGGGAGGAGTGGGAGAGGTGACCCGGTCGTACTATGCGAGAACCTTCCCGGGGAGAAAAGCCCAGGCGCTAAGGGGCTCTCCCGGCTAGCGGAAAAAGGCAGGACGAGAGCCGCCACTAGACGCTGAAGCCAGACACACACAAGTGAGAAATGCAGCAGAGATTTCTAAGAGGGAAGGTGATCGAGCTTTGGAACAAACGCCCAAGGGATGCAGCGAAGTCTCCATCTCTCGGTGTCTTCAAACCCAACTTGGAAGAGATGCTTTGTTCCTGGGTTCAGAGTAGGAGCAACCAGGTGACGGTCTCCGCCCTGGGCTACCCAGGAGGTCAGACTAGAGGGGCGGATGGTCTCTTCTGGCCTCACACTCGATCTCTCTATCAAACAGTCAGGAATCTCCTTTGTGCGGTTCAATCCTTCGCCGCCACGAACCTTTGGAGGAAGGGGTGGGAGTGGCATTTCCCCCACTGGCCTGGCATGGACACATACACACACACACACACACAGAGAGAGGAAATCCAATTACTGCCATGAAGGGGGTGACGCTCAGGGCCCCGGTGCAGCGGGTTTTATGACAGGGATCCGCAGGCTGCCTGTGCGCTGGCCCCAAGGACCTGCCCAGCCCGGCCTGCCGATTCTATACGGGGATTGGCCTTTCATTATTAAGCCAATTACTGGATTAGCCCAGGCCCTGCCTGAGGGAGGTTGCGGGGAGGGAGGGTAAGGAAACTGCCCCCCCCTTGCAAAAACCGCCAGTGACAGCCACTGACCCGGCAGCAGCTGGGGGGACAGGCCCAGGGGATAGAGGAGGAGGAGGCAGCCCAGCTTTTCAGGGTCTCAGTTGCCCCAGCATGGCTCTGCTCCTGCCACAGGCTGAGCACAGCTGCTCCTGGGACCAAGGTCTTGCTTCGGCCTGGGTCACCCACAATGCTGCACCTCAGGTTAGTCTCAGAACCTTTTCAGCGGCCCAGGAGCCCTCGCTCCCCAGTGCACAGCCCATTCCCATGGCCCAGACACCAGCTGCAAACTACTCCCTCCTCCACCGCTTTCCCCACCCCACCAGCGGGTGCCCCCACCCAGCCCAGCCTCCCAGGTCCTCCTGCCTGCTGTCTTCATAGCACACACATGGAGAAATTAAATCAAAAGCCTTGAATCCTCTTGCTGGAAGGCTGCAACCTAGCATGACTTTATTTCTTAGAATCCAGAGCCCTAACCCCAAAACTACCCAAATCAGAGAGAGACAAAGCAGGCTGCTCCCTTGTGCCATTTGGCCTAACTCACCCCACCTTGCTCTAGGTTGGTTCTTTCCAGACTGACTCTGTTCACATGCTTCCCTACAGAGCCCCCCAAGCAGGACGAGGAACCCCCCCCCCCACACACACACCCCATACACACACACAAAGCGATCACCTGCAATTCCAACACAGTCCTCAGCATCCCACGCTGAATGGCCAACGGGGCCTGGAGAGTGTCATTGACAGCACAGGATGACAGGAGCTGCCAGCTCCGAGCACACCCCTCCCGCGCAGGAGGGCAGAGGTCAGGGCTGAAAACCCGCCCCTGCCCCACCCATTCTGGGCAGGCTGAAAGCTGGGGAGGCATTTATTGCCCCGATCAAGCAAGCGCCAGGAGGATCAGATGTTGGGGGAGGAGAAAGGAAGCCCCTAGGCTGAGGCTGCCAACGAAGGGGCTGAATTGTTACCGGAAAGACCCAGAGCAGCATCAGGTTCACGCGGGTCGGGCTCTCCCCCTGGCTGGCTCCCTGCCGAGGGGGTAAGGCCTCGAAGAGCAAGGAGGAGAACCCAGAGCAGATCCCAGCACCCGGGGGAAGGAGGGAGGGAACCGCAGGGGATCCCAGCACGGCGGGCGAGCCAGGCTGGCACATGGCTGCCCCTCCATGTCTTCTTCACCTCCCCCATGGCACCAGGCCATTGCTCAATGTCCGGGCCCCCGGTGGCTGGTGCTGAAGAAGTTTCTCCCCGGGGGGTTGTGGGCCATCGGCGCATGAGTCACGGCGCCAGGACCGGGTGGAAGCAGCGTTGCTCCGTCTACACCAGCGGCTAAGCTGCTCTCAGCACCGGGCTAGGGGGATGGGCTGCTGCTACCGGCCCCTGGCCACGGGGCCCGTCCCTGCTCCTGAGGGGGCTTAAGGAGCATCCCTGGACAGGAGAACCGCGGCCCGGCCCCTCCAGTCTCCTCTCCCTCTTCTGGAGTGTCTGGGCGTCCTGCCAACCCGCGCCAGAGCCCGATCCCACAGCTGGCTCTGTCTGTTCGCCCCACGCCCCTGCCACCTTCCCTGGCGATGCCTTGATGGCCGGGGGCACGGGGGTGTGCGGCTGGTGAAGGGACCTGGCTGGCGACGGAAAGCTCCCAGCCCTGGGGAGAGGCAAACTGACTCAGTCCCTGGCTTGCCCCTGCCCACTGGTGCAAGGGGTGCCGGCTGCTCTGGGGGTTGGACCCAGATGGAGCCCAGCAGCCCCTTCCACGTGGGCCCCCGGCTAGTGGTCAGATGGCACCCCAGGGTGTCCTGGTTTCCAGCCCCCTGTTCTAAGCACTGGGCCGTCAATCGGGAGCTCAGATCCAGCTCCCCCCCCCCACCCCCCAAGTCACCCTGTCACTCATCGGATGCGCTACATCCCTGCTCACCCGAGCTGGCCTGATCCCAATTTCCGCCGGCAGCTCCCCTGGGAAATCGTCCCCGCCTGCTCCTCGAGAGCAAGCCAGGCAGAGAGAGAACTCATCTCAGAAACCTCGCCCCGGTGTCGGGAAATTGCTTCCCTCGCCCCAGCCCCCGGATGAGTTTATCCCTAACTTTCGCTTCCCCCAGCCCTCCGGCCCGACTCCTCCACTCCCACACAGGCCTCTGTTCTTCACACCCTTGATTGCTTCTTACACTTCCTCCTTCACGCCCGCTGCTCCCCCCACCCCGTGCTGCTCTCTGCCCCCCCCCCGGATTTAGTTACAGCAGCACAGGCGCAGGGCTGTATCTGCAGCTGGATGGGCTCGCGGGGCTGAGCAGCGAGGGGCGCGCAGTGCCTCGGCGTGGCAGTAGGGGGCGCCGCGCCGCAGGGGGCAGTCAGTGGGTGGGAATCAGAGGCTCCCAAAACCCCACGAGGAGGCGTCATTGCTGCCGATTCCCATCCCTGAGTCGTGCACCCCCCCCACGCAGCTGCACCCACATGTGTGCACAAAGACACATACACGCAGGCACCCCACACACAAACACACACCGCCCCCCCCAGAAACACGCACGCATGTGTGCGCACACCTACCAAGACACACACACACGCCCCCCCAGGGCCGGGGCTCTGTTTGTTTACCGGAGCCGTGCCGCTCGCCCGCAGGCTGCCGGCACATTCTTGGCCGGACACCAGACAACGCTGCACAAAGCGGCTGGGCGTAGGAGCTGCCATTAAAAGCTGCTTAGCAGCCCCCAGGGCTGGCCTGGCCAGTGGATTAATGCATTGACCTTTCACTCCCCAGCCCTGATCTCTGCTCCCAGCCTCAGCCCTGGGCAGCCCTTCCCCCTCCCCTCCCAACCATGCTCCATGACAGGTGGCCCCCACCCAGCTTCCTCCTCCGCAGAGGGGAATATCCCTCCCAGCGGGGCCTGGCAAGGAGATTTTCCAGCTTAGATTGAGAAATCGCCAGGCAGCCATGGGAGGAAACAACACTGACCCCCCTCTCCCCTCCCCTCCCAGCCCATTCCCCCTCCCCCAGAGCTGGAATGCAACCAGAGACCCTTTAATTAGGTACCAAGAAGCCTCCAGTTGTTGGCTGATGCACCTGGATTGAAGGTGCAATATAGGCTGGGGGGAGGGGTCTCCGGGGTCAGACACACCCAGGGCTCTTTGCACTGGAAGCACCAGCCTTCGCCCTGCCCTGCCCTGCCCCAGAGGGGTCTCCCTTTCTCCCTCTTCTTTAGTAAGGCAGCTGCCGGGGTGAAGCTGGCGCAGCTTAAAATAACCAGGCTTAGAGGGAAAGTGAAGCCAGCCATAAAACATATATATATTACACACACACACACACACACACACACACACATATATATACATACATACACATACACAACAAATGGACAAAGGGGGAAGCCGATAGCACTGAATATAAATTAGAAGCTACTAACTGTGAAAAATTGATAAGGGAAGCCAAGGGACACAAGGAGGAAGCTATGGCCAGCAGAGTTAAGGACAATCAGAGCTTGTCTACACTACAGGTTATGTCAGTATCACTTATGTCGCTCAGGGGTGTGAATAAACCACTCCCCTGAGCAAGGTACGTTACACTGACCCCACGGCTGGTGTGGACAGCGCTATGTTGGCGGGAGAGCGAGGGGTCATGGTGGAGAATCAATCCGCTGAACATGAGCTACCAGAGTGACGCGGTAGCCAAAAGAGTTAACGTGATCCTTGGATGCATCAGCAGGGGAATCTCGAGTAGGAGCAGAGAGTTTATTTTACCTCCATATTTAGCACTGGTGCAGCTGCTGCTGGGATCCTGTGCCCAGGTCTGGTGCCCACAATTCAGGAAGGACGTTGATACATTGCAGAGGGTTCAGAGAAGAGCCACAAGAATGATCAAAGGATTGGAAAACCTGCCTTAGAGTGAGAGACTCTCCGAGCTGAATCTATTTAGCTTGACAAAGAGAAAGTGAAAAGTACCAGCCTGTAAGTAGCGACATGGGGAACAGAAACTGGATTAGAGAGGGCTCTCCAATCTAGCAGACAAAGATAGAACAAGACCCAGTGGCTGGAAACTGAACCTAGACACATTCAGACTGGAAACAAGGCCCCTGTTTTTAACAGGGAGGGTCGTTAGCCACTGGAACAACTGACCGAGGGTTGCGGTGGATTCTCCATCACCAGCAATTTTTAACCCAAGTTTGGCTGTTTTCTAAAGGACAGGCTGCAGTTCAGACACCGCTACTGGCCTGGAAGCAGGAATTAACTCAGGGTCGTCCTTTGGCCTGCGCTCTACGGGGGTCAGACCAGAGAAGGATCCCAGTGGCTCTTGTGGCCAGTGGCACGCAGCCTGTGGACGCAAGGCACACACTGCATGCCCCACACACCTGGCCAGATGTGTGCTGTCCAAGTGGCAGCCTCCCTCTGACCCCATGGAGGACGCCGGGGTGACCTCACACGCCCCTCTCTGCCAGCTCTGTAGCCGTCCCCTAAACCCCTGGGAGACGCCAAGGTACTGGCTGTCTTGGGCACCCAGATGGCGCCGCAACGTAGAATCTGAGCCCTGCACAGTCATTCCTGTATTTGTCCTCACAAGACCCCGGTGAGGCAGGGCCGTGCTATGAACCCCATTGCACAGATGGGGAGTGGACACATGGGGAGGCAAAGGGACTTTCCCAAGGTCACACAGGAAGTCTATGGCAGAGCGGGGAACTGAACCCTGCTGGTACACTAGCCACTGCCCCGTCCTTCCTCTCCAGATGCTGCCTGGGCAGGGGACACGCGTGCACCTGAGTCCTGCAGACCTGCGCCAGCCAGCTTTCTGGTGCGAGAGTCCCAGCTGGCACTGGGAAAAGTCCAACAGGCCAATGCAGCCTGGATCCTGTCCCCCGCCCCTCAGCGGTCGTTGGGCATGCCCAGGGGTTGGAGGGGGGTGCATGAACACGCCCAGGCGTTGGAGCGCAGGCCCAAGGGTGGGCAAGCGCGAAGGTGCAGGAGCTCCGGTGCGTGGGTGTGCACACCTGCAGGGGGCGAGGGGGCGTAACCAGGAGCAGGCAGGGTCCCCGCTGGATCTGAAGGCGGCGGTGGCGGCAGCTGGGTGGAATGCGCAGACCACACACTCTGCAGAGGCGAGAGCTGCGGCACGAAATCCAGGGCAAAGACTGCAGGGCAGCCAGAACTCCCCTCTCCGGGCTCGGTCTGAACATGTTCTAGCACCAAGCAGGGCCTTAACTGGCCAGGGGGAGGGGGGAAGCATGGTCAGGTGTGTGGGGGGGGTCACTGTCAGATATCCCTTCCTCCTGCCCACCAAAACCAAAGCCACTCCATTACAAATCCCTACTGAAAGCCAGCAGCAGCAGCATCTCCCTACAAAGCAAATTACAGGGCGATCCAGATATTCCGATCACCCCCAGCTCCACCCTTTTCCCTGCCTTTCGCTCATTTCCCTAAGACTCGCATCCTAGCACTTGGCCGGGATCCCACTGGCAGGTCGCTGCCTTTGGGGAGCACAAGACTAAAATCCAAAGCTGCTCCTCTGCAAGCCCGATTCTCAGGTGTTTCCTCCCACCCGCAGCTTCCTCCAAAAGTCTCTTCTGCTTGAAACCTTGCGGCGACCTGTGTGCGGAACGGCACCTTTCTTGTGAAAGAGCCAAGACCCTGCACTTTGTGGAAGAGCTGCAGCTCGCTTCCAGAAAGCTCTTCGTGCTCGTCTGTAACGTCAATCTCAACAATAACTTCACCTTTGATTCCAGCTCAGGGTTGAGGAGCTCGCAGTTATTCCTAATCAGGGCAGATGAATTATACATTATGAGCTTATGACTTTGATTTCTCCATGGCCTCTATAAACTTCAAAGATCTAGTGCCCCAGGCATGAGACCGTTAGCCAGCTCATGTTGGTTCAGGAAGATTACAGGCTCCAATGCAGGGTTTGTAAAACTTTGTCAGCCAAACTCCTGGGAGTCCCAGGCGGTGATGAACTCCACCTGTGGCTTATTTGACCAGAAAGTTGCACTGATCTGTGTTTTATTCAACACCGCGAGCTGTCTCTGCAGCACTGCTAGAATTAGAGCAAAATACAATCTCGCTATTTAAAAGGCAAATAAAACTCTGTTTTCCTGTCTCATTGTATTTTTAAAAATACTTTCTAAAGCTAAGGAAATTCCTGGACCAAAAACTTTGTTCAGAGAATGAAACAGCTAACAATGACATGAAAAGCATGTTGTGGTTACTCCAAAAAGTGTGAAAGGCTGGAAATCCAAAGTGAAGGCAATGGTAAAAATTTTTCCCCCCAAATCATGAAGTTCATATAATGAACTTCTAAACAACCTTAACTCTGACCCTGTTTTCTACAGTGATCCTTTAACTATCCACCAGCAACCCTGTACACTCAGCCAGAACGTACCTAGGCCATAATGACTCATCTTCACTTCCAATATGAACCACCCTTGACTCAAACTGTAAATAAAGCTACAAAGAACCAGAGCAACAGGAATTATCTCAGGACTAGAGTGACAGGATTTTGGTTTCAGTTTATGCTGGCAACAACATCAACTCTCATACACCCCATCACATAAAGGGAACCAACTCTTCCACTGACATTCCTCCAGTTCAACTACCCACAAACAGCAAAACCCCCAACATCTCATCCCTTAACCTGCTGTACACGCAGCCCAGAAACAACCATCTCAGAGCCAACATTGCACTACGAGTCGCCGAGTCCAATGTATCCCTTCCAGCAGTATAAATAGATTACATATAGGGCCCTACCAAATTCACCGTCCAGTTTGGTCAATTTCCTGGTCACAGGATTTTTTAAAAATGTAAATTTCATGATTTCAGCTATTTAAAACTGAAATTTTGTTGTAATTGTAGGGATCCTGACCCAAAAAGAAGTCTCAAGGTTATTGTGTGTGTGTGTGTGTGGGGGTCACGGTACTGCTACCCTTTCTTCTGCGCAGCTGCTGGCGGTGGTGCTGCCTTCAGAGCTGGGCAGCTGGAGAGCAGTGGCTGCTGGCCGGGAGCCCAGCTCTGAAGGCAGAGTCGCCACCAGCAGCAGTGCAGACGTAAGGATGGCACGGTATGGTATCGTCACCCTTACTTCTGGACTCCTGCCTGCAGAGCTGGGCCCTTGGCCAGCAGCCGCCACTCTCCAGCCGCCCAGCTCTGAAGGCAGCGCAGAAGTAAGGGTGGCAATACCGTGACCTCCCCTACAATAACCTTGCGACCCTCCTGCAACTCCCTTTCAGATCAGGACTCCCAGTTTGAGAAATGCTGGTCTCCCCTGTGAAATCTGTAGAGTATAGGGTAAAAGCCCACAAAAGACCAGATTTCACGGGAGGAGGCCAGATTCCATGGTCCATGACATGTTTTTCATGGCTGATGGCCGTGAACTTGGTAGGGCCCTATATACACCTCTACCCCAATATAACGCTGTCCTCGGGAGCCAAAAAAATCTTACCGCGTTATAGGTGAAACCGCGTTATATCGAACTTGCTTTGATCCACTGGAATGCGCAGTGCCCCCCCACCCCCCCGGAGCACTGCTTTACCGCGATATATCCGAATTTGTGTTATATCGGGTAGCCTTATATCGAGGTAGAGGTGTGTATATATAGAGAAAGAGGTGTGTACACACACACACACACAAATATATTGGAATACATAGCACATTTGTAATATTGTTTACCATCTAATGCAAATATTGCACAATAAGACACACAGATGGTGAACAGGGATCAGACTGGAGGCTGTTTGTGGAACCTTCATGAATTTCTTCATTTCAGGGCTTTTTTTTCTTAATAATCATGATACTCTAATGTTTTAATCGGATTGCTATCACCAATAGTCCCTGTATCTTACTTAAACTTGTCTGGGGTTGTTTGTAAGGGGCTGTGGGAGCCTCAAACGAATTTTGCAACAGCAAACATTGTTATGCATTTCAAATAGTGGCCGGCTATAAAATGACCTTTATATTCAGCTTGTACCCATTATATCATTGCTTCGATAAGAGAGTCACCTCTGGATTTCAGAGTCAATCAAGCAGAGAGACTGCGAAAAGGACGGAACACAAACAAAATAAGTGGCATAATCAAAGTAAATGACTAAAGCTGCCACGGTAGCAATAAATCTTGACAGCACCCACCCACCACCCATGGGAAGCATGGTCTAATGGTTAACACATTGAATGGTTGTCAGATCTGAGACGGAGGCCCCTCCGCCACTGATTCATTGCATGACCAGTCCTAGGGCAAGTCAGAGCAACACCATAAATGTGAAAAGCATATACGTTTCTTTACCTACGTCACAAACGGTGCCTTAGATTATAACACATGCAAGAATTTTTGTTGTGTATAGGAACTGGGTAATTGTAAATGGATACTCTAACGGTGCTCACTGGGTTCTAGGTTCCACCACTGTATCTAGGCCTTGCGTATGGTACACAGCTAGTAAACACAATTATTCAGAGCCCACCAGGCTCCTTCATATCATGTTTGTCGTGTAAAGAGAAAAAGACACAACTCTTTGGAAATCCAACACCCCTCCCTTCAGTTTCCTGTTTGCCTTTCTCTTAGCGACAGTGACATCAACGTGTCAGTTTCACTTCTGTTTACACTCAGTTTCACTTTCTGGTTCTCAGTGTTGTAATGTTCAGGTTTCAAACCCCCCAGGGGAATCCTGCTTCACTTAAATGGCAGTGATTTCATTCAGGGGGATTTTTTTTTTAAATGTCTCTGCTTTAAAAAAAAAAAATGCAAATCAAATGTAAATGTGGGGGCAAATTTAAGATGGGTCCCCTTTGTCTGCCATTTCCACATCACTTACTGCTCTCCTAGGTGGGGCTGCTGGAAAGTCCTGTGTCAGACCTGTGGATGGGCAGTATTATGAAAGTGCAAAGTGCTGGTATTATCCAAAGGATGGCGACAATCAGGAAGAGGGACAAGAGCCAATGGTCTGTAAAACCATACACAAGAAGGGGTCAGCTAACAGCTCCACCACCATTAAAGACAGGAGGAAAGCCCAAGCAGTTTCTGGGGCCATTAGTGCCCCGAGATACACCTTTACCTGCCTCACCCAGTTTCCCTGAGTGGGAGGAAATCACAGGATTTTGACAAGAAAAAGGACATTCTATTAAAGCTCCATCCACCCTGAGCCCTCCTGCATCAGACGTTTGTTCGGGCGATTGGTGTCTCCACCAAGCAGAAACACTGGCACAAAATCCAGGGGGAAGACCCCTTCGAGGGCTTTTTACAGGCTGATTCTCTGCACAGCTCATTGCTGGGTCTTGGCTTTGTGACATCGGAGGCCACTTAGCCGAACACCCTGCAGCAATCCTATAGGCTATTCAAAGGCTGCTGATTCTTCCCAGCCATGACGTCACAAGAGCGGCAGCACGTGTGGGGCTCTCCAGAGCCGAATGCGACTGCTGTGTGTGTGGCTGGCTCCGTGTCCCACCACAGACTGTGAACTGGCCTGGACCCCAGAGAACAGATCAAAAAGGCGGGACAGCCGCGTAGACCAGCCAGCCTTGTTCTAGTGAACGACTGATACAGCACCTCAAACTCAGAGCCCCTCATGCTCTGGTCAACCTGCTTTGCAAATTTTAATGGGCCCAATCTTGCCGTCCTCACCTGTGTGACTCCCACGGGAGAGTGAGAGACCACCACAGAGTTTGGATCCGGATTCAGACCCAGATCTGATCTTCTTCAGAGTTCAAATCCAGATCTAGTATCCTAGCTCAGGGCCATTCTTCAATGGGTATCAATGCGTGTAGCCCACCACTGAAATGCAGCCACCTCTGGAGGCAGCCATTTAACGGGACGCAGCGACAACACGACCCAACAGTTTTGGACAGAAAGTGAGTAATCACAACAACATCGTGCACTTAACCAGCATCTTTCTTTGTTATGGGGCAGTGACAGACGCACTGCAGGGACGGTGCAACATGGTTTCTGTTCAAAGCTGAATTCTGTAACCTACTTACAATCCATATAGAATCAGATCAGTTTGAAAATCGGTATGCCCGGTCATGGGACGGGGTAGCATTCGCGTGCAAATGAGCTACTTTGATCACGGAGTCCCAAAGATACAGTCCTCCACCTCCAAGAGACTCTTTACAAGTCTGTCTATTTTTGTGCAAAGATACAGTCCTCCACCTCCAAGAGACTCTTTACAAGTCTGTCTATTTTTGTGCACTGGTAGGGAAAAAACAGAGGACAAGACCCTCATGGCATGTCTATAACTGCAATGCCCCCAGGGAGATCAGAAGAACGGTCACACTGGGTCAGACCAATGGTCCATCTAGCCTCGTATCCTGGCTCTGACAGTGCCCAATGCCAGATTCTTCAGAGAGAATGAACAGAACAGGGCAATTTTGAGTAATCCATCCCCAGTTGTCCAGTCCCAGGTTCTGGTAGTCAGAGGTTTAGGGACACCTAGAGCATGGGGCCATGTCCCTGATCATCTGGGCTAATAGCCACTGATGGACCTATCCACCAGGAACTTAACTAATTCTTTTTTTTTTTAACCCAGTTATACTTTTGGCCTTCACAGCCTCCCCTGGCAATGAGTGCCACAGGTTGACTGTGCGTTGTGCAAAGATCAAGTGTCTGGCACCAAGAAAAAGCTCCACTACCTAAACATTGACATTATCACACTTCATTCCAGCATCGGCACCAACACAAGAGCCCAGAAAGAGCTTTGCCACCAGAATCAACCCAGGGAAAGCAAAATGCTGTTGATTTGCTAGAGAAGGGTTCAAACCCCGACCCACCAACCCAACAGCCCTGAGCTCTGCTGCCGACACTAAAGTAGCAATGCCTTTATGCGTTGCTGCAGCAGTCTCTTATCTTCTTTGCTTATTGACTGAAGTCAGTTAGCTCTGCAGATACTCAGCACACCTGAGACTCAGGTCCTAACCCTCTCCAGCTGAGTGCCCAAAAACGGAGGCACCAGAAATTAGTAGCCACTTTTGAAAACGTGGGCGTTGGCAATTTGCTCTTGGTCACATAGAAAATCAGCGGCCGAGCTGTGAGCAGAACCCAGGAGTCCTGCCCCGATGCGCACTACAGAAAAGAGAAGGCAGGTCCTGGGAGGGGAATTAAGCTACGCTGGTGACAGGTGTTAGATTTGATTTCCTTGTAGGATTTTTTTGTTGATTTATTATACATACAATCATCACACCTAGAAACCCCGGCCATGAACCAGAACCCTAGTGTGCTAGGCACTGTACAAACAGACTCTCGCCACGCCAGTCTGGGGCAGCAGAAGTGGTCCAAGGGCTATTTGATCAGTCAAACTAGCCAGCTTACCTTGTTCCCTTCCTCCCCACAGCATCCTGCCCCCTTTCTCTCCTCTGTTATTAAAGGGCTGGTGATTCATGGGGGACATTAGCCCTAACACAGCAAGGAACAGTCAGCTATTTTACCAGCACTTAACAACTCCTTTGGGGATAGGGAGGAAACAGAAGAGTGGATGGCGCAGACATGTGAGGCGCTCAGCAAGTGACCAGCACGGAGAGGAAGGTTAGGCCAGGGGTTGGGGCACTAGATATCCCCTTTCTCTGACACAGACCCCCTCTGTGCCCTTAGACCAGTCACTTACCCTCCCTGGGCTCCAGTTCCCCGTGGCTACAATGGGGAGAACAGCACTGCCCTGCCTCCCAGAGGCGTGGGGATAAATGATGAACGTTTGTGAGGGAGCTTTGATACCATCGTAATAAGAATAACAGCTAGAAAACAGGAACAGCTACATCGGGGAGTCTAGTATCTGGTCTCAGACAGAGCCCAGAACACGCTACTTCACAGGAAAGTGCAATGAAACCTCATGGAAGTCTCATCCTAATAACTCAAGCCTGGCATGACGCAGGAGATTTCATATTCCTTCCAGAACCTTTAGCATGAACTAATATAACCGCGGCTATCCGGGGATCCAGGCTATCCGGGGAAGTGTCCACTCCCGTTCTGAATCGTCTTGAAGTTCTTGGCCTCAATAGCATCTGGTGGCAGAGAGTTCCACAGGCTAATTACACCTTGCCTATAGAAGTATTTCCTTTTAACAGTTCTGAATTTCCCCCCTTTTCATTTCATTGAGCACCCCCTTGTTCTTGTGTGGGACAGGGAGAATGGGGGGCACCCAGTATGTCACAGATGTTTATCCTGTCCCCACTTATTCATCTCCTTTCTGAGGTAACAACCCCAATCTGCTCCATCTCTCTTCAGAAGAGAGTATTGGCAGGCCCGTGATCAGCCCCCTCGCGTTCTGCCCAATTCGTTTGGAGATGAGGTACCTGTTGCTTCACATTATATCCAGATGGGGCTGCACCTGGGTGTATACAAAGGCATTAGAATATTTGCCCTATTATTCCTCATCCCGTTCCTTACGCACACGAACACGCAACCTACAGCTTTCCCCTTGAGGTCGCCACTTCAAATCCAGCCCAGGCAGTGGCTTGACAATTTGGTGGCTTGATTGCCATGAGCTTGTTCGTTTCAGTCCGGTATGGAGGGAACAGGCGCTGACAGCCTCAAAACCGCTAACGCAACTGACAAGCCCATTGGGAGTCTCAGCAGAGGCATCACGGGCTGCAGGGGCCACGGAACCAGCCCTCCCCTCTCGGCCCTGGAAGGTCAGGGGGAGTCGGTTTGTTTCTAAATGTTCATTAACACTTTCCTGAGTCCCTCCTTTATGTACCTGCCAAGGCCTGAGTTCAGGACTCTGCTTTACCTGCACCAATCAGTGACTTTACCTAAAGCGGAGTAAGGAAGGCCGGATGGACATCTGGCCTCTCTTCTGCACACAGGAGTTATGTTCTGGATGCCAAAGGAATGATTCCTATGCCCTGACCCCCCAGTGGCCCATGCCCAGCAGATCTCGTGTAGACCCCCTTGGCCTGAGACACTTCTCCATGGCAGCAGTGGTGGTGTTAATACTCCAGGGCACGAACCAGCTGTGTGGGGCACCGGGCATCACCACAACCATTTGCTGCAGCCTCCCACTGAGGGACACTGAATCAGGCAAGGCCCAGAAGTTTAACAAGCAGTGAAGGGAGCTTCCACCCAGCTGAACTGGCCTCGCTCGGGGTCATTTTTGCTACAAGTCACGAAAGTCAAAAGCCGAGGGACCGGGAACGTCTCCACTCAGAGCCCAGCTCCTGCAGAGCCTCCACACACAGCCTGTTCTCCCGGACTGCAAGAGACGGGCCGGCGGGGAGGCACAGGAAATACCGGCAGCCCGTGCTGCTAGCTGGGAGGATGCTGGAGCTCAGGACCATCCCGTCAGAGGAAGCACACTCAGACCTCCACAGCACGGAGCCGAGAAGAGGATCTTCCTCCCTTGAAGAGCGCCCAACCTCCTGCAAAGAGGGTGCCTCACACCCGGGCTGCCTGACTAAGGCCGTTGAGGGAAAGGGAAGGGGCGGGAGAGATGCCAAGAGGAATTTCTCTCCCATGCCCACAGGAAAAAGAAAGGGACTCTTTACAAACTCAGAAGGATGGAGAGCACATTCTGGTCCCCACGCGGTGGGTGATCCTCAGAGGATGTGACATCCTCACCACCTGTAGCAGCATGAGGGCTCTTACCTAAGATCATCCGAGCATGGGCATATCCAGAAGACAGGAGACCACATTTTGGTTCAAACATCCAGCAAAAACTAACCCTGCAAACCCAATGCCACAGTGTTTTCAGAGCAGCCCAAACCACCCGAGAAACGCTGCTTTCATCGGAGGTTCCCAAAGCACAGCATTTGTTCCAATGAACGCCCAGGTACTAGTGTGTGTGTTGGGGGGACAGGAGAGACACAATTATGTCTGGCTCTACAGGGGTTCCCTCAACTAAATCCCCCCACCATCTAGCCACAGCTTTCAGATTAACCCTCGCCTGCCACGTCACGCTGCAGCTTGAAGCCCTGTTCACGGATCGACCCAAAGCTGCAGCCACTTTTTGCATCAAACCTTCTGCTGAGAATGTTTGATTCCTATCTTTAAAGGCAACACATGAGGGGCAATTCCTGGAGCAAGGCTCCAGTTGTCTGGGAAAATGCACTTGCTAGATCTGACGCCAATTTTACAGAGCGTTGTGCTGGGCAGACAGGACAGAGAGAGAGTCGGGGTGCGTTAGAAATATCCAACGTGGCTCCCATTTCTCATCTGATCTTAAGAATACAGAAGAAAATGCATCAGAAAGAAAGAAAGAAAAACTCTTTCATGCAGGGAAGGATTTTATTTGCCAGCCAATAAAGTTTAATTTAATTTAATCCAATTTAATTTCCTTTTCTATCTATCTAGACAGGCATTTATTCTATATTCTGTTTAAATCAAGACCCTCTGGCCCCGTTTCTGTGCTGCATGTGTGTTCAGACATTCCCGGAGGGGGAAGTGCCTGAGCATTAGGATCCAGGGAGGATTTCCCTGGTTCACACAAATGCTCTGAGTGCTTTCTCCACTGAGCCATGTCACACCTCTCACGCTGACCCCTCTGAACCGGCCAGTCAGCCTTGTTCTGTGTGTAACGTAACCCACACATACAAGCAGTGCACGTCAATCTACGCAGCACACCCACCCAAGCCATTCTCTGGGCCTCTCTATAAATACGTGCCCGGATCCAGAAATAGACCAAAGGCCGAGTGCACATGGTGCCTGGGCACGGGCAGACGGTGAATACCGCCTGCTCACGTACCTGACGCATGACAGGTACACGTGGAGACAATCTAGTTCTAGTTTGGCCAGTTCCTGTGTTTGAAATGCCGGCGAACGAGCGAACGATTGCGCAATTCTCAAACAGAAAGGTCAGCGGAGCACCGTTCCCGCGGCTCTGCTAAGCCGATCCTTACTGCTCTGGCAATGATGCTTGGCTTTGTAACCATGGTCCGCAGACACACCCACCCACCCATACACTCCCCCCAACCCCCAACGCGTGACTGCATCACAGATCTCCCCAAACCCACCATCTCTGGTGCGCGTCGGATCAGCATTCCAGACCCCTCACCTCTCCAGGCCATGGGTTGGGACATTTAACGGAACCCTCCTTCACAAACACGAAGTAGTTTAATTTACCATCTCGACAACAGAACCCAATGATAGACCCTGCCCCCTGCTCCTCGTGTTCATAACATTTCCGCTGCCGTCAGGATCGGGGCCCTGGTGCTCTCCTGGCCCCCTTCCCCTCGCCCCCAGAGCTTGGCTCAAGGCCGGAGGGGCCACAATGCAAAGCGCATCTGAAGGTTTCCACGGGCTGCCCCTGGACAGAGGGTTTTACCGAGCCCAGGGAAAGCAGGCTGGGGTGCTGCTACGGTGTCTTGGGTATTTCTTTTTTAAAGAGCTCGGCTCTAGTTTATTTAGGGGCAGGTCTCTGGCCTGCGTCATAGGGGAGTCGGGCTAGGTGATCGCCGGGGTCCCGTCTGGCTTTGGAATCGATGAATGAGTGTAGGAAACAGCTCGAGATCACACACGTATGAACTAAAACATGGATCCAAAGTGTTCCAGGGATTCCTGGCCGGGGCCCCCCCATTACACATGCCCCCGTAAGGCGAGGCGTGGGAGCGAGTTCCTCCTTATTCAATATTTGCCACTTGAGCCCTGCCCCTTCCACAGCTTCCACCAGGCCCTGAGCAACCCAGAGACCCGACCGGAAGCGGGGTGAGCCGCCGGCGCGTGTCGCTACCTCCAACCACAAAACCGCAGCCCACTCAGCGCAGGGAACCAACGTGCGCATTGGCGAGCTGGAAACACCAGCCTTTCCATGTCCGAGACAAAGGGGGCCAGGTTTAATTGAGAACCCCCTGCCCAACGCCCCATCGCTCCCCTGCCCGCAGCGCAAATAGAACCCCCTCAATCGCCTCCTGGCCCGCCCCCTTCCTGTGAGAGAGGGACAGCTCTGTTTCCCCACACACAGCGCCTGGAAGCCGGGCCGGTGCTTCCCGCTGAACTCCTTTCTATAAACACTCCAGACGCTGCCTCTCGGCTCGCTGGAAGCTGGTTAGCTACAAACGTGTCCGTCCCTCAGAGCGCGCTGCAGAGAACTGGCCAGGAGCAAGTCTGAAGAGCCAAGTACAGCGGCCATCACTAGTCCCCTCACCTCCCCCGCCCCGGCTGTCAGTTGCCATCCGCCGGGGTCTGTCTAGCAGCCACGCTCCCTTATCTGCTCCAGCATCTCAAACACACAGCTCAGCTCCTCTGCCTGCTAGATAAATAAGGTCAGCTCCGGCCCTGACTCCATTTCCTGTTTCCAGAGGGTGTGTTTCCTCGCTCTTTTCTGCAGGTGAACAGCAAACATGTTGGGAAATCGACCTCTGGGGAAGGGTGGAAGTTCCTTTTGGCCAGCTCCCCGGGGGAGCAGGCCTTGACCCTGCCTCATCTCTCCTCGCACCTAGGCCCCGAATCTGCAGCCACCACTCAGGTACGTAATCCTCTTGCTCTGAACTCAACCGCAGTCCGGATTACCCGCCCGGGGCCGGCCCTCCACCAAATAGCGCCCTGGGCGAGGAGCATCTTCGGCGCCCCCTCCCTCCAGGGGTTAAATCTTCGAATACTTTATTTTGAATTGCATTAGTAGCCCGGGCCACCACTTGGATGCACGATTTGTATGCGTGATTTATCCCGCTCATATACGATGCTAGCAACAAACACAGCACCCCGAGCCTGGCGCCCCCTGAGCCTGGCCCCCACGTCTGCCCCTAAATCCGGCACTGGCCGCAGGCTCAGGCTCTTCCCAACAATTGGACCCCTCGCCTGAGCAAGGACCAAGTCGAGGGTAACATAACATCCACTTGCAGAAATGTCCTTTTATGCACAATTCCCTATATTCCTCCAGAAGGTAATGGGACGAGGCCGTGTACTGTATTAACCAGTTCACGCTATCACTGGGCTATCCGGGCCTAGGGACAATTCACCGGGAACAGGACCTTCCTAACTCAAGAGCGCGTGTGCAGTTTTACTGGCGGGATAAACAGAAGGCAGTTTGGGACTGGAGATATTTGAGAACAGCACAGAGGAGACTGTTTGCAGGGACTCCTTGGGGAGGACCGACTTATGGGTACCTAGCCCTGCACTTGCTAAAACCGTAGGAATTTTGTTCGCGTTTCCAGGGTTGGAAGCGTCACATCAAGGTCTCCGAAGTGCAAGGTAAAACAGCATGTTGTAATCAGACGATCATGCAAACCACAGCAACAGAGACAGAGCAACAGGGAAACCGAGGGGGAAGTCCCTGCATTTCGAGGCAGGGAGCAGGCAGTTTAGACCGCGTATGACCCTAGATTTGCCTTCCACCACCAAACAAGTCACTGAATTTCCTGGTCCCGCCCTCTCCGTTCAAGTCAGGGTGAGGAAGCTTTCCCAGCCATCCCAGAGCCCTCCCCAGACAAGAAAGGACCCCCGGGTGGGTCACATTAGAGAGACTTCCCTCTGCACCGTGCAGTTTGCCCCCATCGCTTGTGCTCCAGCTGGCATCAAGGGGGGCCGGCTGCAGGAGCAGGAGACGCTCAGTGGTGGGGGCAGTGGGAGAAGCGATGTTACTCCTGGGGCAGGCTGGAGGGGAGCTTGAGGCAGGGCAGGAGGGGCTGCAGTGGCTATCTGGAGCAGAAGGTCTAGGGACATGGTGGAGGGGTGTCACTGGGGGTGGGATGGCTGTTGGGAGGTTATTGGAGTGGGTATTCGGGTGGAGTTGGGGTAGTGATTGGTGAAGGACATTACAGTGGAGACCCGGGGCAGTTCTCAGGGTGGATATGGGGGAGACAGGAGTGCTCTGGAGGGAGAATGGGGTGGGGTGGATACCGAGGTGGATATTGGGATAGGGATCTCATGGCCGGCGAAGGATATTGCTGTGGCTAGCGGGATCGTTACTGGGGTGGGGGATATCGCAGTCGATGCTGGGGCAGTTCTTGGGGCGGGTGAGTACTGGGGCAGACTGGGGGATATGTGGAAAGCTATTGGGACAGAGGGTATTGGGTGGGGGGTGAGGAGTACTGGGACAGGGTGAGGGACGCAAGCTGGGAGATACGGGGATAGCTATTGGCACGGGGATACTGGGGTGGGAAGAGGCCGGGGGTTACCGGTGGGATCCCCAGTGGGTGGATAGTTATGGGGCAGGGTGGGGATAGCTATTGGGATGGCAGATACTGGGAGATGAGGCCATGGGGTTGCTAGTGGAACACCTTTCCGGATGGGGGACTCCGGGGCAGGAGGGAAATATGGGGGCAGGATACTGGAGGGTGAGGCCCAGAGCCTTGATAGGGAACAGCTGTCGGGGTGGCTCTCTGGGGAGCGGCGGGGCTGGCCCGGGGGGACCTGGCTCTTACCTGCTTGAACTGCTCCTCGTAGGTCCACTCGTGGTGCTGGGGCGGCGGCTGGCGCGGCGGGGAGAGCGAGCGGGCGGGCTCCGGGCGCTGCTGCGGGGCGCTGGGGGAGCGCGGCGGGTACCGGGCCGCCCCCGCCTCTTCCTCCAGGTCCTCCTCCTCCTCGCCGGGCTCCGGGGCGCCGGGGCCCGGCGGGGAGCCCCCCAGGCGGCCGCGGGGGGCCAGCCCGCAGCGCACCGCCGCCTGGTACTGCTGGAGGGCCAGCGCCTGCTGCTGGATGCGGCTCCCCACCGCCGAGCGCAGCTGCCCCGGGCCGGGCTCCGCCTGCCCCCGCCGCAGCTTCTCCTCCACCCGGGCCAGCCGCGCCGCCTGCTGCCGCTGCAGATTCTCCATCACCGCCTCCAGCCGGAGCCCCCCGCCGCCCGGGGCCGGCAGGGGCAGCGACCCCGGGGAGGAGAAGGCGGCCTGCGGGGGAGACAGGGGGGGGGTGAGTGTCCGGCCGAGAGAAGAGGGGGTGCGGGGGAGGGGGGGGGGAAGGAGAGAGGGGAGGGGGGAAGGGGGGGGAGGGAGGAAGAGGGGGAAGGAGAGAGGGAGGAAGAGGGGGGTGAGGGAAAGGGGAGGAAGAGGGGGCAGAGAAGGGCCGGGGGAGCGGCTGAGGCAGAGGAGAGGAAGCCCAGGACGGAGGAGGCGGACGGGGGAGAAGGGAGCGGGGCGGAGAGGGGGCAGGAGGGAAGGAGGAAGAGGGGGGTGAGGGGAAGGGGGAGGAAGGGGAAGGAGTCAGAGGGGGCAGGAGGAAGAGGGGGATGAGGGGAAGAGGAGAGGGAGGAAGAGGGGGATGAAGGAGAGGGGGAGGAAGGGGAAGGAGTGAAGGAGGAAGAGGGGGTGAGGGAAAGGGGAGGAAGGGGAGAGGGAGGAAGAGGGGGTGAGGGGAAGGGGAGGAAGGGGAAGGAGGATGAGGGGGGTGAGGGCGAGGGGGGGAGGGGGGGAGGGGGGGGGGGGGGGGGAAAGGGGAGGAAGGGGGGGAGGGGGGAGGGGGGGGGGGGGGGAGGGGGAGGAGGGTGGGGAGGGGGGGGGGGGGGGGGGAGGGAGGATGGGGGGAAGGGGAGGAAGGGGAAGGAGGCAGAGGGGGAGGAGGGGAGGGGGGGAGGGAGGAAGAGGGGGGTGGGGGCGAAGGAGGATGAGGGGAAGGGGAGGAAGGGGAAGGAGGATGAGGGGGAAGGGGAGGGGGATGAGGGGAATGGGAGGAAGGGGAAGGAGTCAGAGGGGGATGAGGGGAAGGGGAGAGGGAGGAAGAGGGGGGTGAGGGGAAGGGGAGGAAGGGGAAGGAGTCAGAGGGGGGTGAGGGCAAAGGAGGATGAGGGGAAGGGGAGGAAGGGGAAGGAGTCAGAGGGGGATGAGGGGAAGGGGAGAGGGAGGAAGAGGGGGGTGAGGGCGAAGGAGGATGAGGGGAAGGGGGGAAGAAAGGGGTAGAGAAGGGCCGGGGGAGCGGCTGAGGCAGAGGAGAGGAAGCCCAGGACGGAGGAGAAGGGAGCGGGGCGGAGAGGGGGCAGGAGGGCTCGGGGGAGGCCGGAGGGCGCAGAGCCGGGCCCGGGGCAGGGAGAAGTCCCAGAGCGCGTCGCCCCCTCGCTCCCACCCGGACTAACTCGGGGCGCGGGGCCGCGTCTCGCTCAACTTTGGCCGCTGCCCGGCTCCGCTCCAGCGCCGGGGCCCCCCAGCCCCTCGCCGGCCGCAGCGCAACCCCCTGCCCCGGGAAGCGGCTCCTCTGCCCCGGCGGAAAGTTTGCAGCCCGGAGCCGGGCTCCAGCGGGGAGATTCCCCCGCAAAGCCCCCGGCGGATGGGCCGGGAGGAAGGGGAGGGGAGACGGACGCAGGAGCTTCGGGGCGCGGGGGTCCCCACAAGCCCCCCGGCTCCAGCGCAGGAGGTCTGGGAGAATCCCCCGTTCCGCCCGGTGCGGACAGACCCACCCCCTAGTGCAATCCACGTGCGAGCCCCCCTCGCTCGGCTCGTTATTAAATAGCAGACTCGGGGGACGCGGGCTGGGAAGTTGCAGGACGTTTGACTTGAGGCAGTTTCCCCCCGAGTCCCCTTCCACCCCCCACCAAGCCAAAAACCCAACAACAACTCAAAGAAACCAAACAACAGCCGCAACCCCATTAACACCCCCCCCGCCCCCCCGCGAGCCGGAGGGAATTTTTCTTAAAGGCATCAGAAAACATACAATTGTCTTAAAAAAAAAAATTGCTTACCAAAGCAGATTTCGTGTTTTCCACCATGCTTCCTTCTCTCCCACTGACGGGCTGCCCAGGGGAGCTGGTGGTGGTGGGGCGGGGGGGTTTGTATAAATATATATTTAAAAAACAATCGGATCTGTGGCTGTTTTTTTTTTATTCTTCTGGCGCTTTGCTGGTGCGCCGGGCCCCCGGTCCCAGCATGGAGAAGATTGTTACAAATATTTCTTTTATTCTGCAGCTTGTTGAAGCAATGAGGGGGTTGGGGTGGGGCTTTTTTCCCTTTTTTTTCTTTTTGCAACAAGTGGCAGGCAGAGGCAGTGTGACCCCTTCCACCGAGAGATCAGCCCTCTCTGCTCCCCATTTGCTAACAACACGTCAAGGGAATGATAAATAGAGAGGGCAGGGTTTGCTGACAGCCAAAGGGGGAAAATGCTGTAATACTTCCCCACCAGGGAGATCACACAGGAGGCTAAATACTGCACCGTGATCAGTGCATTTCTAACCTACTTCTGGGCATTGCTCTGTGGGTGAGAGGGAGATCTTTCCAATCTGCAGAGCATTTCTAACCTAGGGCTCTGACATGTGGGTGTGATCACACGTGTGCATTTTCAGCCTAGTGCTGTGTGTGTAACAGGGTTCATGCCGGTGCATTTACAACGAGTGTACTGACTCTGTGTGTGTGTGTGTGTGTGTGATCAGAAACTCCCTCTCTGGGTATCTGCTGTCTTTCAAGGGCTGGCCAGTCATGGACAATCCATAGACTGGACTCTGGCATCACCATACAAGGCGCCTGAAAACTGCATTTCTGCCATACCTGACACAAAGGTGTGATCATTCCGTGCCTGTGCGTGAGAGTGTGTGTGTGTGTGTGTGTGTGTGGTTTATTTAAAAAGATCCTCAGTGACAGGCGCATTCAACAGGAGAAATGTTACTACTAAGGCTTGATATCTTCATCTACAAGACCTGTGTTTCCCTGTCAGCCGGGGAAATCACTGCAATTTACACAAAGCCTTGGGATAAGTCCTCCTGACATCTGCACATATGCCGTGTGCCACTGACAGCAGAAAGGCCCCCAGTGCTTTTAAATCAGATGCACTTCATCTCATCAGCGAGCTCCAGCCGTAAGTGATTAGCAATGTGTAAGTGTGAGGGGCAGCAGGTTGAAAAGTTAACAAGAGCTGGGGGCTGGGGAGGAATATATATCTCCTGTGCCAGATATAGAACTGTGTCAAATCACACCAAACCCACACCCAGAAATACCAGCTGCCTCAAACCCACAAAGCCAGGAAATTCACAGTTACTGCGGCAACTTTGTCCTTAACCTGGGCCTAAAGGCCATTGTTTGCTGTGCATAGGATTGCAGGATGTTTTGAGGTTTTTTTCCTGGAAGGAATCTCTCTCTCGCTCTCACACACACACACTTCTTAAATTCTTGTTAATTTACTTCTCTTATACAGATTAGAAAAATTTACCCAGCTAGCGCCCTACGACAGCATCTAATCACCACATTTATCCCGAAGACAGGGGCGTGTTAGCCGTGATCAAGGAAGTCTAGGTTCTGATCCTGAGAGGGGAGGGGCACCTTTCAGAACCAGGGCTGGTAGAGCCCAATCCTGCAGGCCCCACCGGAGTAAGAGCTGCAGGGCTGAGCACCCAGGTTATAGAAATTCACAGACGAGAAAGGACCCCTCACCTGGACACAATCCTTGCAGCTTCATTTCCTCCTCTTTCTACGTTTGCGGCATATTTTAATGCACACACACACAAAATAAATAGATGAGGGGGAAAAAAATCTTGTTGCCTTTGATCATCTGCATGGATCTCTGAGGTGCAAGAGACCAAAGCAAATAACATAGTCCCTGATCCTGCAATATGCATATGGGTAACTTGAAGTGCCACTGATCGGTGTAAATATTTGCAGGATCGGGCCCACCCGTTTGCTTTTATAGCTCCTTTAAACTGAAAATCTCAGGTGCTTTGTTAGCATTAATCAATAGAGCCCCACAACACTCCGGGGAAGCAGGAACAGTCAGTGTTATTCCCCCAGATTTACAAACGGGTAAACTGAGGCACTGAGGTGAAGTGACTCACCCAAGGGTGGACATAGCCCTATCAGACAAGCCTACTGAAATCAAATAAGAACAGCAGCAGGAGGGAACTCATGGAAACCTAGAACCAGAATTCCTGCACCCTAGCCTGCTGCTCTAACCACTGGTCCACACTCTCTTCCCTACCGCTGGAATATTACACAATCAGCTGCAGAAGAGACAGTAAGTGCAGGCAGGGGAGGATGAGGAGACACGATATTATCCAACCTCCTTTGGGGTATTTACATCTGAGATAAATACCAGAAACAGGAAGAGGGTGAGCAGGGGGTCTCTATAAAATCTCTCTCTCAGAGGCAGCTTTTCCTGGACGTAGGGACAGCTGGTTACGGTAGCTCCTTACATCCCCTGACTGATCACTCTTTCAGGAGGTTATTTTTCCACTCCTGAATTCCCAAAATGGCCAGGTCGTCATGTGAGCAGAGCTCAGGGATGAGGAATAGCTTCAACACACTGATGTCTTTAAGTGCATCTAATTCAGCTAGAACCATTCATAAGTCAGTGGGCTTAGAGCGTGGGAATGGCAGAGCAATACCCCATCTGCAAAGTTCAGTGCCCAAATCGATCTCTCTCCTTCTCTATCCCAGCACACCCCACTTTCTCGCTATACATCGATCCCCATCCATCCCATTTATCTGTCCATCCATCCATTCCCACAGCCCCTCTATCTATTCACCTACCCAATACACCTCTTCTATTTATCCATCCATCCCTTCTATCTATCCATCCATTCCCAGAANCCCTTCCATCCATCCATCCATTCCCACAGCCCCTCTATCTATTCACCTACCCAATACACCTATTTATCCATCCATCCCTTCTATCTATCCATCCATTCCCAGACCCCCCATATATCCTTCCCTATCTATCTATCTATCTATCTATCTATCTATCTATCTATCTATCTATCTATCTATCCTTCCTTCCTTCCTTCCTTCCTTCGCAAGGCAAACTTTTTTATCTCCAAATGTCAATCTGCCATTTCCCCTCCCTCTAACACAACCCGAGCCGTTGTGGTGGCCCGGGAAGGAGTGGTTACTTCTTCCATTCGTCTTGTGGATGAGACATAAAACCAAGATTCTGTCCAATTGTGGCCGTTGAATATCCTCCCCTGGCACATTCTCCATACAGTGATTCCCCCCAGCCCTCGGCTGTTTGGGCTGCTACAATAGGAATAGTTTGTATTCATACAACGCCTTTCCTCGGGGGGTCGCCAGGTATTTTACAGACGTTACCCCCAGAATCCCCACAGCCCCAGGGCGAGGCAGGAAAGGTTTGTCATCCGTGTTTCACAGAGGGGGGAACGCTAGGCCAGCGAGAGACGGAGCAACTTGCTCAGGTTCACAGTGAGTTAGTGGCACTGGACGTATGCACAGGGCTGAGCACTCCTGACTGGTAGGGCCTATGGGTGCCCCACTAAAGAATCCCCCGTCCCGTAGGTTCTGCCTCCCCAACTCCCCTGCCGGTTCACTGGGCTGTCGTTTTCATTTCTTCTCCTTGGTGTGCGCTGCTAAATAGCTGTTGCGCACCACCCCAGAGGCACCTGCATTTCAGTGGTGGTTGAGTCCCATATGGATGGTATATAAAGTGTCTTGTCTGAAGCACACTATAGAGAGGTAAGAGAATTATCTTTAAGGAATGGGCCCTGCTCTGTTCTGAGAATCTGATTGAAGCCCATGGGCCACTACTGCCCTGTGACTGTTGTGAATCTCGGATCTGCTTTGTCCCATTCTGGGATAGATAATGAGTCTCATAACTTCTTGAGGCCTGGGCTGCTGCTTGCATTCAGACCACGGGGAGAAACATGCTTCACAATCTGATGGCACTAGAGTCAGGACAGGAGTCCAAAGAGATGGACTGAAACTACAGACTCTGCTTTGCACACGGGTGGTCAGATAGGCGCTGTATGGGGAGGGCTGGCCGCCAGCCCCCCCCCCAGATTTCATGACTTTCTGCACAGACTAAGGAGCTGCATGCTGCCCGTCGCTGCTGTAACATTTCAGGGCACCAGGAGATTGCAGAAGTCCGTCTCCTTAAGTGTCTGCACGGGTCAGGCGGGGAGGGTCTTTTAAATTTATGAGCGATCTTGAAACTGTGAGTCTGACTGTGTTGTCTAAGGGCTGGTCCACACTAGGGGTAGGGATCGAACTAAGATACTTCGACTTCAGCTACGCGAATAGCGTAGCTGAAGTCGAAGTATCTTAGTTCGAATTTGGCGCGCTTACCTCGCGTCCGCGCGGCGCCGCGATCGACGTTCGCGGCTCCCACGTCGACTCCGGTAACTCCGCTCGCCCTGCAGGAGTACCGGAGTTCGAAGTAGCGCGTTCGGGGATCGATTTATCGCGTCCAGAAAAGACGCGATAATTCGATCCCCGATAGTTCGATGGCTACCCGCCGATTTCGGCGGGTAGTGTAGACGGGGCCTAAGCAAGGCAGGCTGCAGGCAGGTTCTGTCCGAGCTTCTGCGACGTTGTGCAGTCTATATGGTTTTGTAAAAACATGATAATAAGTGAGTATCATGTAACTGGAATATGCTTCATGCAAAAGGTCTCTTGTAAGGTATCATTACAAAGTTTATAATCTACTGAGTGATCATCCTATTTGTATAAATGTATCACTCTTGTATCTGAAACTAGAAATATGAAGTATAACTCTGAGGGCCTATTGTAATTATGCAAAGTGTGGGCCATTAATGGTGGTTTGGAATCTTGATGACTCCCATTAACCAGAGCCATTGTCTGCAGATGGCTGTATTTACCTGTGAGTCTTCCTGTATATGTGTGTGCTGGCAAGTGAGTAATGAAGCCTTGCAGTGACATGTGATCATGTCACCTGAACTGGAATCCATCTTTAACCTGGTGCTTTTCCAGTGAGGGGTGGGGGAACCCAGAGGGACAAAGGATTCCCGCCTTATGCAAAAGATATATAAAGGGGTGGAAGAGAACAGAGGGGGAGAGGAGCCATCATGAAGAATCCCCTAGCTATCACCTGAGCTGGAACAAGAGCTGTACCAGGGGAAAGAATTGTGCCCAGGCCTGGAAGGTGTCCAGTCTGAGAAAAAACTTACTGAAGCATCTCTGAGGGTGAGATTATCTGTATTCAGTTTGATTAGACATAGATTTGCGCATTTTATTTTATTTTGCTGGGTAACTTACTTTGTTCTGTCTGTTACTACTTGGAATCACTTAAATCCTACTTTCTGTATTTAATAAAATCACTTTCTACTTATTAATTAACTCAGAGTATGTATTAATACCTGGGGGAGCAAACAACTGTGCATATCTCTCTATCAGTGTTATAGAGGGCGAACAATTTATGAGTTTACCCTGTATAAGCTTTATACAGGGTAAAACGGATTTATCTGGGTTTAGACCCCATTGGGAGTTGGGCATCTGAGTGCTAAAGACAAGCACACTTCTGTGAGCTGTTTTCAGGTAAACCTGCAGCTTTGGGGCAGGTAATTCAGACCCTGGGTCTGTGTTGGAGCAGACGGGGGTGTCTGGCTTCAGCAAGACGGGGTGCTGGAGCCACTGAGCTGGCAGGGAAAACAGGAACAGGGGTCGTCTTTGCACATCGGGCGGCAGCTCCCAAGGGGGTTTCTGTGATCCAACCCGTCACAGCTTCCCCCTGCACCGCTGCCTACGCTGCCCACTCGCAGCCCACTCTGCGGTCCCAATCCTGGGAGCCCAGCCCAGCTCTGCTAATCCACCTCTGCCCTCCTGACTGACCTCACCCCTGCTAGCCCAGTCCTGGGACACCCCTACAGGTCTCTTGACGCACCTTCGTCCAGACCAGCAGCTGTTCCCAGGCTTGTCCTGAAGCTTTATGCACCAGGCTGAACTGGACAGTAGTTTGCTGACAGTGACAAGTATCCAGCATGGACTACATTGAAGCAACATCAGTGTCGGGTGGGCACTGAATCTGAGCCCTGATCTTCACAGGTGAATGGGGTTTTTCACACCCCCTCCCCTCTGCTTCTTTGGGGCCCTGGCAAAGATCGTGGCTGACTCTAATATCATGCAGATGGTGAACTATCAGAAGCAAATCTTCAGTCCCTGTGCGCCTGTTTCTCTGTGGACAGGAGATAAACCAGCTGCAGGCCACCCCGTTTCTGGGGTGTACTGGGGTGTGCTGCTTTTTACTGACCGTGTGCTAGGATGGGGTGTCAGGACTCCTGGGTTCTATTCCTGGCTCTGTCACTGACTCAGTGTCTGGTACGCAGACACCTAAGGACTGGTTGGCAGAGGTGACGGGCCTTAGATTCTGGGCGCTCAGCATCTCTGAAAATCAGGCCTGAGGAGTCTGAGTCCGGCATTCAAAATGAGTGGCCACTTTTAAAAATAGCAACCTTAGCTTCTCTGTGCCTCAGTTTCTCACCTGTAAACCAGCTCTCAGCACCTGCCCCAGAGTGCTCGGTGGAGCTGCCTTTGTCCACACCACAAGCTCAGCAGATGAACGGGGCTAGCAGAACTGTAACAAATCTATGGCTACCTAGGATAGGAACTGCATTATTGTCACTCTGCCGCAACTTAGACTGTCACACCAACAGTGGGGCTAGAAACCTAGATCCTCCTACTCCGACATCATTCCTACCACTCAGGCTGAAGGAAACTCACCATTAGCTGCTAGCAGCATAGGGCCTATGACACACAATTGAGCGGATCTGCTTCCAGCCAACAGAGGGCAGTCTTTCTCTCCCACACACACACACACACACACACACACACACACACACACACACACACACACACGTCTTTCTGTCTGTGTCATTCATTGTTAGCCCTTAGTGCTAATGCTCAATGAAACTCTAGGAAGATCTTAAATAGCTACAGTCTGCCGTGTTTTTTATATGGGCCATATGCATTCAAGAGCACGTAGGGATGGTCAGGCATTTAATACATAGATTCCAAGGCGAGACAGGACCATTGTGATCATCTAGTCTGACCTCCTGTAGAGCCCAGGCCAGGGAACTGTCCCACAGTAATTCCTGGAGCAGACCCCCCCAGACCGGTGGCCAGGACCCGGGCAGTGTGAGTGCCACTGAAAATCAGCTCGGGTGCCGCCTTTGGCACGCGTGCCATAGGTTGCCTACCCCTGGTTTACACAAACATCCCACCTTGATTTTAAAATGGTCAGCGATGGCAAACGAGTATGAATTTCCAGAGAGGCTTTTGTTCTGTGCTGTTGGTACTGCCTGAGTTCCTCAGTGGTGGTTTCCTATTTCAGAGCTTCATGATAAATGGACACGGTGCCCTCCAGGCCCCTCTGTTTGTTTGTCCAGTCACGTGGCCGGGGCCCAGCTGATCTGGTAATAGAAGAGCCCCCATTCCCACCCCTTCTTCCTCAGCCAGCCCTGGCCAGACTTGTCCAGGAGTCACCCACCTTACAAACAGCCGTATGCCTTACGCCTTTGTACACACAGCCCTCGAGTCTCTCTCCTGGAGAGGTGAGGAAGGCACCAGGGCTGGGGAGGGCAAAGGAAAAGCACACGTGATTCGTGTGTCACCCATTCAGTTATTAATCATCTTGGTTATTTCTTTAGATTTATAAGAACCACCAAGAGGCGCCTAAAGATAACGGTCTCATTCGTACGATTGCAGCTGGTTAGTGACACGGGGCGTGGTGGTTGTCACTCAGCTACTCATCCCCACCACGCTCCCCTTGCAACTTTGTATGGGGGCAGTGACAGAACTCAGACCCTCTTGCTGGGAAAGCTCGCGATGCCTTTACGGTACCTGAGCTAAAGAAGGATCTCAGTTAACAGCTCAGCAGTTCCGATTCCATGCACTGGAGAGCGGCGGTATGGACGTCTATTGAAAGACTTCCAGTTGCTCCAGTGCCTTCCAGTGAAGGGTTGCAATGGGCGTGGCAGACACCCCTGTGAAGCAGGTCAATATTGCTATTCTAGTCTTAGCGTAAGGGGATGCTGACTGACTTGCACAGGGTCATGCTAGGGGCTGCCAACCCTCCAGGATTGTCCTGGAGTCTCCAGGAATGAAAGATGATGTCCTGTGATGAAATAATCCAGGAATACGTCCCACCAAAACTGGCACCCCTCGGTCACACGGAAAGTTAGCGGCAGAGTTGGGAACAGAACCCAGGAGTCCAACCGCACCTTGCTCTGATCACTAGGCGACACTCTCCTGGCACACCCTAAAACTCGTGCAGGGCTGCTATCTCTGGCTCAGGGAGAGGGGTGACAGAAAGAGCCGGGGATGGGGGGGAACTATGCTGACTTTTGATTACTTGGTACACTCTTCATGTGAGGCCCAACACTGAAGTCAGTGCAGGTGGGTGTAATAAGCCAGGCCTCTTCCAGTGCCCTCTTGTGGCAGGAAGGTGCCCTGCAGGTTCCCAGCCTCAGTTTCCCCTCCCCTCAGGGTACCTCCAAACACTCTCCTGGGCTGAGCACCCCCCCACGTCGTCACTCAAAACACCTCTGGCTCTGCCCCCTTTTGTCACTCTTGCCTCTTCTGCCATCCCTGCTCTTCCTTCAGACTGAGGGTTCCTGGGCTCGGAGCCGCCCTCCCCTCGGCGAGATCAGAGACTCAAACGAAGCAAATAATGCAACCAATGTCCACCTGCCCTGGGCTGATAAAAGTCTCACGTCCCGCCTGAGGTCTTTCCCAGACCCCCTGCCCCTCGTACGGTCTGCTTCTTCCTTCCCCCAGCCTGACGGGCCCATGTGAACTCAACGCAGTCCCCTCGTGCGCGTGCATTATGCCATGATCGCACACCAGCTTTCCCGCCCAGGGCCCTGCCTCGAGGATGGACCGTGCTCTGGGGAGGAATCAGGGTTGTGAGCGAGGGGGCTGTGGGACCCCTGCCTTGTTTGCTGCAGACATTGGAAGCCCCGTGCTGAACACAGCCAGGGACGGCAGGCAGAGAAAGGTCAGTTTTGTGGTTAAGGCAGCTGAACGCTGCCCCCGAAGAACCGGATTCTCTCCCCGCCTCTGCCGCAGCCTTACTGTGTGATGCTGGAGAAGTCACTGAGAGCAGACTTTTCACAGGTCACTAATTGTGCAAGCCTCGTGTTCTGGGCTGCTGACACGGGACCCTGGGTCATCTGCAGAATTCCCGAGCATTGGCAGCTGCAGCTGAAGTCAATGGGAGCGGAGAACATCTGAAGTGCTCGAGGATGCTAAACAATCGGAGGAATCAGGGCCCAGGTGTCTCCAGCGGGGCACCCCGAATTGGTGGACACTTTTGACCTTAATCTCACTGTGCCTCACTTTTCCCTGAGTAAAATGGGGCTCGTGCCGCCTCCCCTCCCAGGGTGTAGTGAAGATGAAACAATGAATGTTTATGAAACACTGAGACACACCAGAGCAAACAATAATTCTGTCTTCAGGGCAGGGCTTGAACAGTGAGCAGAAAACAAGGCCTGGGGGCCACACGGAGAAAACAAAATACTGAACAGCTGCTGTGCACTGAAAGAGGCAGGGACCTGTGTCGGATAAAACCACCTAGCGATCACTCCATTAGCGACTGTGTATGGCACAGGGTAGACACGGTCAAATATATTTTGCCATAGGAACGTACCACCCAAATGCCTCTGTTGTTTCCAACCCATCCCTGTAAAGAACCTGCCCAGGAGTTCAGCTCCGCAATCAGGCATGACAGGGCGTGTACGGCGGGGCTATTAACACGTGCCTCACATGCCCTGTGATAGGGTCGCAGGGCTGAAGCCGAGTGACTCGTCGCTCAGAAACGCAGAAGTGACCCCCTCCCCCAGTGTGCGCCTGGGGGTTTGCAGAGCTCTTATGCTGATGGCAGAAGACGCGCCCTAATGAAGACATACTATCTAACGAGCTTCCTCTGTGCATGCATGTAGCTGTGCTGCATGCGACTAAGTGGGAGTGTGTGCAGGTGTCAGTGTGTATGAATGCTGGGGTGCACACGTGTGTGTGTCTGTCAGTGGAGAAGAGTGGGAGGTTGGGTGGGGTTTGTATCCTGCAGAGCAGTATAGGGCCTAGGACACTTAGGGAGTTTGGAGGGAGGGAGGAACCAGTCTCCCTGTCCCTTGCCATGCAGGTTCTCTGGTGTCTCCTATATCTTTGGGCTCTTCCTGACAATGCAGGGTGAGTGTAGGAAAAGGATAATCGTAAACCCTACAGATTCTCTGGACCTGCAAATCACACCACTGACCTGCCACCGACCACCAGCTGTCCGCTCCAGATGTGGCCCTAACACCTGCAGCCCTGAGGCCCAGCGAGAGATGCCACATTCAGCCCATCCGCCTCTCCTGCACCGCTGAGACCCAGCCCCGGACACTGCAATGTCTGCAAACAACTGAGACAGAGACGAACATTTCTGTCTCATTCAAAACATGGGCAGGACTTTTTTCCGTGAAAAAATTTGAAACGAAACCACAATTTTCATTTCAAATTAAAAAATAAGAAGTGTGTCCCCCCCCCCCCCCAACTTTTAAGATACTCCCAGCTTCTTTCTCTTCCATTGGAAAAGATTTTTTAAAAGTTTTTAAAAAATGAGACAAAGGGGGGAGGGGGGGGGGGAAACCCTGAACAATTTCAAAACAAAACACCCCTTTTCATTTTTCATCCAAAAAGGAACATTTCTGACCCAAATGAAATGGTTGGTTTTGGTCAAAAAGCCATCGTGTAAAACAAAACAAAAACCCAACCAACCTCAAACTCCTAGTGGATAAAATACCAGCCAGTTCTGCTCGGCAATCGCTTGCTTCTGCAGGCTGGGAGCGTTGGGCGAATGCAGGGTGCCGGGCGAAGGCTGGGAGAGTGTGTCACTGTAGGGAGGTGAAGGGGGCTGGTCACAGCAGTGCACAGCAGATAGGTTTGGGCAGGGGAGAGAAGGTGCGTTTGGACTCCTTCAGCATCTGGGATTCCTCTGCGATCCTCATCCTGGGAAGCTGCTGTGGTCAGCTCTTGCAGGCTTAACCGAGGCAAGACGCTCAGTGAAAGGCATAGCAGGTGCTCTCGCCCGTCTAGGGGCTGGTGCTCGTAAGGGGATAAGAGCCTGTGATCGCTGCTGGCTAACTGGATTATTCCCTTAGCTCTGGCAGCAGGGGCTCGTGCAGTTAGCACTGGAGATGTTGGGTTCAAACGCTGCCAAGGGCCGAAGCGGGGCCGGTTACTACTCTGTCTTATTCGTACTGCAGCAGCGCTTGGGCATTGCAGTCACGGAGCAGGACTATTGGGGCAAAAACAGAACGGACAATCCCTGCCCCAAAGAGCCTCCAGGCCGCTCCGCCGCATCTCTGAAAACCGGGCTCAGCACGTCCCAAAGGGGACCCCCGAAACAACCGGCTCGGCCTAGATAAATCCAAGGGGGCGCAGCCTGCGCATGTCACTGCGGAGTGTGGCCCAGAGATCCCGTCCCTCTCCCCCCGCCCCACACACACACTGTCTCTCTATCCCAGCTGTTTACCTCCACTTTAAACCTGTCAAGGGCAGAGGGGCTCCCATCAGAGCTGGCACCAATTCCATGGAGCAGCAGAAAGGACGGGGTCTAATAGTGACACCTACTGACAGGACGGGGATCGGCCTGGAACATCCTTGCTAAAGGCTGGAGCCAGGCAGGGGCCAAGCCAAACGCTTTCCTGGCGAGGAAGCCCTGGTGTGGAGAAGCAGCGTGAGGGCATGGCAGAGACCCAGACGGAGGATGACTCGGGGCCACGGGGCAGCTCACCAAAGGGGCTTTGGGCCGGTTATTGGAAGGAAGTTTAACTAGCGTCTAAGCTGAGCTGGGAAATTCAGATCTGTCTCCGTCAGACTGAGCCTCCCAGAGCTCAGGCAGCCACGAGGGTCCGGATCAGAGCCTGACCCGATGACAGATACTGCGCGTCAGCCACCCTCACACTCACAGCTGCAGAGGTACCTTTCCCCAGCGACCACGGGCCTGGGGCCATAGAAGTGCCCAGAGAGACAGAGAGGAAAGGAAGGGACGGCTCCTGCCCCAAGAACGAGAGCAGCAGAACAGGGCTGCTCAGTGGTGGCAGATGACAGAACAAGGAGTAATGGTCTCAAGTTGCAGTGGGGGAGGTTTAGGTTGGATATTAGGAAAAACTTTTTCCCTAGGAGGGTGGTGAAGCACTGGAATGGGTTACCTAGGGAGGTGGTGGAATCTCCTTCCTTAGAGGTTTTTAAGGTCAGGCTTGACAAAGCCCTGGCTGGGATGATTTAGTTGGGAGTTGGTCCTGCTTTGAGCAGGGGGTTGGAGAAGATACCTCCTGAGGTCCCTTCCAACCCTGAGATTCTATGATTCTATGATTCTATGAGGGCCATTATCTCGAATGTCTGGACACCAACAGGTACAAACGTGTCTATCCGTCTGTCTGTTTTAAAGGGACACTCTCCGATTAACGTTCCTGGATTAGCACCCTGCCGTTCGTTCTCTGGGTTTAAACTCTCAGCTCCTGGCCTCTGGCTCAGTGAAAGCAGACTGGTCCCTTTCACGTTTATTCCCCTCCCTGGCTGTCTGGCCCCAGCATCCGGCTGAAACGTTTGGTTTGCACAGAGCAGAGAGGAGGGCTGGGACCCAAACACCCATCAAACGGNGGACTGCACCCTTAGCAAGTTTGCAGATGACACTAAACTGGGAGGAGTGGTTGATACGCTGGAGGGTAGGGATAGGATACAGAGGGACCTAGACAAATTAGAGGATTGGGCCAAAAGAAATATGATGAGGTTCAACAAGGACAAGTGCAGAGTCCTGCATTTAGGACGAAAGAATCCCATGCACTGCTATAGACTAGGGACCGAATGGCTGGGCAGCAGTTCTGCAGAAAAGGACCTAGGGGTTACGGTGGACGAAAAGCTGAATATGAGTCAACAGTGTGCCCTTGTTGCCAAGAAGGCTAATGGCATTTTGGGTTGTATAAGTAGGGGCATTTCCAGCAGATCGAGGGATGTGATCATTCCCCTCTACTCAGCACTGGTGAGGCCTCATTTGGAGTACTGTGTCCAGTTTTGGGCCCCACACTACAAGAAGGATGTGGATAAATTGGAGAGAGTCCAGCGGAGGGCAACAAAAATGATTAGGGGGCTGGAGCACATGACTTACGAGGAGAGGCTGAGGGAACTGGGATTGTTTAGTCTGCAGAAGAGAAGAATGAGGGGCGATTTGATAGCTGCTTTCAACTACCTGAAAGGGGGTTCCAAAGAGGATGGATCTAGACTGTTCTCAGTGATAGAAGATGACAGAACAAGGAGTAATGGTCTCAAGTTGCAGAGGGGGAGGTTTAGGTTGGACATTAGGAAAAACTTTTTCACTAGTAGGGTGGTGAAGAACTGGAATGGGTTACCTAGGGAGGTAGTGGAATCTCCTTCCTTAGAGGTTTTTAAGGTCAGGCTTGACAAAGCCCTGGCTGGGCTGATTTAGTTGGGTTTGGTCCTGCTTTGAGCAGGGGGTTGGAGTAGATACCTCCTGAGGTCCCTTCCAACCCTGAGATTCTATGATTCTATGATTCTATGACACTGCGAAATTCATTAGCTTAGTCACCGGCACTAGAAACTCCAGGGGCACTGGAGGAAGCAGATTGTAGCCGTACCGCACACCGGTGCTAACCTGGCTGTTCTCTGCCGGAGACCCCACCGGCGCTTGGATGAGTAGTCAGGACATTGGTTTCACTGCTCAACTGGATGGCAGCATCTTTGTTCATCATGCTGCAGCCTCACCTACGGACTGATTCACCATCTCCCGTACCAGCCAGCCCTCATCCCATCCGGCTACTGACCTTCCCTCACCCTGCTTAGCTTCCGAGGCAAAGAGCTGGAGTCGTGGGGAGGTAGAGGACTGGTACAGTCGCTGGCCTGGGCTCAGCCCCAGACTTTTGGGAGCTGTGACACTGCTGTCCAGTTTGAGCCATGTGGCTAGTCAAAGTCGGGGGCCCTGGGCATGCAATAAAAATGGATGGAGTCTGGTGTTTTCTTTGATACAATCTTGTTCGTTTACAAGGAATGAATCAAGTCCTGTACCTCTGAATGCAGAAGGAAACAAGGACGCAAAGGAGCAGTTTCTTAGCTCACCAGTCCCCCAAGCCAACACCAAGCCCCAAAGATCTCTCTAGCTTTTGCCAGGTCCACACTGCACACTAACCCCAGGCTCTGAGTCAGGTTTAAGCCCCTGTCCCCACTCTGTCCACACGCAAATGAGTCTGATGCAGGTCAGTCGGCACTCAGGACCCTGCTAGGAGGATGGGTCAGAGCCAGAGTCCAGCTTGGACTCAAGCCAAGCCCTGTTATTCTGTAGTGTGGATGCAGGCGAAGCTGCAGACTGGTGTCAGAAGGTCTGCGTTGCACAATATGGAGGTGCCTGGCAGTGAACCCAGGCTTACTATGCAGTGGTGCGGCTTGAAACAGTCCATACGCCCGGCTCCCACAGCCCTGGCTTTACAATGGAGTGTGGACATGCCGCTGCGCACACAGGCACCGCTTGGCTTTCTTGCTTTTTCACCCTCTCCCAGGCTTGCCGGGTCCCAGTTACTTTCTGGGAGCTCAGAGACACACACACGCACGCAAGCACCTTCAATCCCAATAACCAGGCAAGCTACTTCCCGTGCTGCTAGCTTCTGAGCAGACTCTCTGGAGAAAGGAGTAAACAGGGAGCTGGCAGTTTGCAGATGATACAAAATTACTCAAGATAGTTAATGTACAAAGCAGACCGCGAAGAGCTACAAAGGGATCCCACAAAACTGGGTGACTGGGCAACAAAATAGCAGATGAAATTCAATGTTGATAAATGCAAAGTAATGCACATTGGAAACCATAATCCCAACTATACATACAAAATGATGGGATCTAAATTAGCTGTTACCACTCGAGAAAGATCTTGGAGTCATTGTGGACAGTTCTCTGAAAACATCCACTCAATGTGCAGCGGCAGTCAAAAAAGCGAACAGAATGTTGGGAATCATTAAGAAAGGGAGAGATAATAAGACAGAAAATATCATGATGCCTCTATAAAAATCCATGGTACACCCACATCTTGAATACTGTGTGCAGTTCTGGTCACCTCATCTCAAAAATAGATAGATTAGAAATGGAAAAGGTGCAGAGAAGGACAGCAAAAATGATTAGGAGTATGGAACAGCTTCTGTATGAGGAGAGATTAAAAAGACGGGGACTTTTCATCTTGGAAAAGAGACGACTACGGGGGGATATGATAGAGATCTATAAAATCATGACGGGTGGGGAGAAAGTGAATAGAGAAGTGTTATTTACTCCTTCTCAGAACACAAGAACCAGGGGACGCCCAATGAAATGAATAGGCGGCAGGTTTAAAACAAACAAAAGGAAGTATTTCTTCACACAATGCACAGTCAACCTGTGGAACTCCTTGCCAGAGGATGCTGTGAAGGCCAAAAGTATAACTGGGTTCTAAAAGGAACTAGATAAGTTCTTGGAGGACAGGTCCATCAATGGCTGTTAGCCAGGATGGGCAGGGAAGCAACCCCATGCTCTGGGTGTCCCTAAGCCCAGGTGCTGGGACTGGATGGCAGGGGACGGATCACTCGATAATTGCCCTGTTCTGTTCATTCCCTCTGAAGCATCTGGCATCAGCCACTGTCGGCAGACAGGATACTGGGCTAGATGGACCGTTGGTCTGACCCGGGATAGACATTCTTATGTTCTCTTTGGCCTTGTTTTAGCTGTGGCCCCTTAACTGTCTCTTATCATGATCTTAAATGGAGGATTATTCACGCCTCTGCTGGAACAAGATTTTGACTCCAACCCATGGCAAGGTTTCACCCGGCTCACAGTAACACATGTACACAACAGATGTTGAATCTATTTGGGTTGAAACTTTATTTCACTCGAGTGCAGATAGATCCAAGTATTTCTTATTCTTATCAAGGTAATATTCGTTACATGGTGTAACAGAGTCACCCACCTCCCACATACTCCCTCATGGCCTCAGGGTGATCCTGCAAACACCCTGCCTCAGTTTACCCTCTTCAGCACTCCTTGTATTACTCCACACAGTCCAAAAGGTATGAGACAAAAATCCCATGCTGGGGTCTACTCTGAGTCCAAGTAAACTCAAAAATATCGTTTCTCCCCTCTCTCTGCTCCAGCCTCTGGCTGCCACTCCAGCTCCTCGAATCCAGAGTCCTCAGCTCAGACGGCATCTTCGTTTCCAGCCACTGCTTCGCCCAGCCAGCTGCAACTTCCCCGGTTTCTGTCCTGCCTGGCATTCCCCGAGCTCCCTTCCCCAGCGAGTACCCCAAGAGCCGGTTGTCTCCTCTCCCTTCCATCCCCAGGCCTGGCCTGAGTTAATCACCTGCCCTCATTTATTATTCCCCATCCGGGGAGGCCCCAGCACCCGGCTGCTGGGACGGGTTCTGCCGTGGGAAGGTGAGGGGCTCCCTCGTCGAATGACCAAGGAAGAAAGGTGTGAAAACGCCTCGTGTGAATGTGAGTCCCAGGAAAGAGAAACGTTGCCGGTGATACTGTTATGATCCTGCACACGAAGGGATAAATACCTACAAGCCACCACACAGGCACGACACGGCTCACTCACGTACCCGTCACCACAGCGAACACACCAGGCCGGCTGAAAGGCGTCCGCGTTGCCTGGCAACATGTAGTAGGTGTAATCAACCCGCAGCCTGGCTCCGATCAGGCCGGGAACCCCCAGCCCCTCGTGCCCCTCTGAACCCCAGGTCCTGGCACTATGTCTTGCTCCCAGAATGAACAGTGGCCTGGGGAAAAGCAGCACTGAAAACCGGAGAGAGGAGTCAACCGGTGGGCGGTTGTGGGCGGCCAGAGGGGCACTGCATAGGCCTGGCCTGCGCAGGTGGCGCGGGAGGAATGCACTGTGGTTAGTCGCTACGTGGCCACGGAAACCTGCCCCTGCAAGTCCCCGGAGTGCTTAGGGCGAGGGGGTTCGGCCAGCGACCTCCAGGCCGGGAAGACGGAGTCACCCCCAGAGAAATGCCCGTGGCAGGAGAACGTGGCACCTGGGCACAACCGCCACAGAGCTGCCTCGTAAGCAGTCAGGAGGGGACCAGCCCGCAGCCCCTGCCAAGACAAGAAGCGAAAGAAAAAGGGGCAGGAGCAGCCGAGGGAGGGGTCTGCGAGCCACGGGGGTCAGCACATCCAGCGCTTCCCTGGGGCACTGTGGGGAGACCCTGGTGCCACTGAACAGAGACCCCCCCCCCCCGCAGGATAACAGCTAACCCCTCCCCACTCCTGCCCGTACTGTCCCCCGTTTACCACGAGCTGGGGGCTCTGGCTGATGCCCTGATGCCCGCGGGCGCTGGCTAGCTAGGACAGCGAGGCAGAGGACGGAGGGCGCCGGGACGCGCTCTCAGGGCACAGAGCAGGATCGGGGGGTTGCAGGGAGCCCTGGCAGCCCTCAGAACTTCCTCTCCCTTTAGTCTGGGACACGGGGGCAGCGCCAGTCACGGGGAGCCCTTTACAGGCCGCTCAGTAGCGGCTGATCCAACATGCTTGGGCCTCGCGCCTGGTGGCTAGGCACCTCTGGGGAGAGGGGACCAGGGGTCTTCTGGGTGAAGCCCGGCACTAGCGCAAGGAGAGGTGGGGTCAGTTTCTGGCTCAGCCACCTGAGCTGCTGCATGATTGGGCAAGTCACTCTCTGCCCCTGCGCCGCTCTGTGCCTCAGTTTCCCTCCTACATGTAAAATAGAAACAACGGTCACAAAGCTCCCCAGCGGAATTCGACGGGACTCTGTCGGCGTGCCGAGCTCTGTCGGCGGCGGTAAAGAAAGGCAGACCCCTCCGGAGGGTCTGACCCAGCCATACACTGCGTCTGGGCTTGGCTCCCCGTGTCCCCTTGCCGGTCGTGTCTGTGCCTGTCCTGCTGGCAAGCGGCTCTGTAACGCGAGCGCCACCAGGACAGCCCCCAGTGCCGTTCTGTGTGTGGGTTTCCAAGAGGGAGAGGCGTGAACGAGGAGCCCGGACTCCTGGGTTCCACGCTCGGCTCTGTCACTGCTTCAGTGCGTGACTTTGGGCAAAGCCACTGCCCCTTCCAGCCGCCGTTCCCCCCACCTGTAAAATGGGCTTGTGAGGCCGAATGAGTGACCAGCGTTCTAGTGCTCACAGAACCTTTTCTGGGCGGAGCCTGGGGAGGGGCAGGGTCCTGGGCTTCCTAAGGGGGGGTGGGCACCAGGTGAAGTTGGAGGGCTGGGGTTAGACAGGAGGTCGGGCTATGATCTGATGGTGCCATCTCTGCCAGTGTAGCACATTCCCACCCAGCCGACCACGCGGCTTTGTCTGCTGAACAATGGAGGGTACCAAAGGAATGGCCCTTGCTCTTGCGCTGATGTCTTGTCCCCCGTCCCCCCGACAGCCGCGAATGGGATCCCCCTCCCCGTGATCGAGCCATTGACCCGCCATCTACGGAAAACACTGTCCAGATTGTTCACACTAATGTTATTTAGCAGCAATATTTCCGTAATAAAAGAAATCAATGGGCAAGAGAAAAGACCTGTCTGGGGCTTTGATTTTCTCATTTTAATGGCATAGTTATTTACTCCCACCAGCATGCCATTGGATTTTCATTACGCCGCCCTTCGCTGTAAGTGGAGCTGTATTGATACGAGCTGCTGACTTCAGAGGCCTTCCTGCAGACACAAATTAAAAATTACTCATATTCCTCGACAGCATCTTATGCCAAATGCCCAACGCCGCAGAGCGCACGGGAGGTTAGTTATCGCAGAGTGAGACGAGTTTGTGAGGCACACACACACACACACACACACACACACACACACACACACACACACACACACATTCTACATTGGCACACTGACTGTACATGTACCAAAATCTGTGTGTATACAATTGTGCAGACATAGAGTGAGTGTGTGTGTGTAGATTGTATATGTGTAACATCGATGTGTGTACAATCTTCCCCGCACACATACACAATCATTATACACAGATACATTATTACACTCAACATACACACACAAAATAGAGCTTGTGGTAGCAACCCCACACCCTGTGCCATGTCTCTGTCTACACGGCGTGTAATGTGCCCTCGCTGGGCCATTGGGGAGGGATAGAAACACACGGCACATTGCCAGAGTGGAGGTTGAAGCGTTCCTAATTCCCCTGGGAACAAAGTCCCATGGGACTCTCTTGGCCTGAGCGGCCAGCAGGAGTCTTTGAAGGGCTGTGCAGCCCATGGGATCTCTGCCGGGTCCTAGAGAGATCCCAGCCGTGGGGAGGTGCCGTAACACTCGCGTCGTGGTGCCGTGGCTGCTGTGACGCCAGTGACATCATCCGGCTCAGGAAAAGGGGGCCATGACTACGTGAGAGAAACTCAGTCCACCTCCGTCCCAGCAAAGTGCCGGGAGGAGAGGATACCATCAGTGGGGTAACCCCCAGCAGGGAGGTGCAATCACAACCTCCCACTCTCCCCCGTAGCAGGCCTGCAGCTTGCCTTCGGTAAAACGGGGGTACATGTCCTGCCCTTCCCCAGCGCCCCTCCCCAACAGGGCAGTCATCACCCCAGCAATCTGCAATGAAGGATGGGAGAGGGGGGACAATCCCCGTATGGGGCCTGGCATATTTCAGATTCATTGATTCCGAGACCAGGAGGGACCATTGTGATCATCTAGTCTGACCCCCGTAGAACACGGGCCAGAGACCTGCCCCCAAAGAATTCCCAGAGCAGAGCTTTTAGAAAAACATCCCGTCTTGAGTTAAAACTTGGCAGCGATGGAGAATCCACCACGACCCTTGGTACATTGTTCCAATGTTTAATAGCTCTCACTGTTAACAATGTGCCTTATTTCCAGCCTGAATTTGTCTAGCTTCAACTTCCAGCCATTGGATCGTGTTAGACCTTCCTCTGCTAGACTGAAGAGCCCATGATTAAATATTTATTCCCCATGTAGATACTTACATGCTGTAATTAAGTCACCCGTTAACCTTCTCTTTGTTAATCGATTGAGATCCTTGAGTCTATCACTGCAAGGCATGTGCTGCAATTCTCCAGTCCTTCTCGTGGCTCTTCTCTGACCTCTCTCCAACTTATCAACATCCTTCTGGAATTGTAGGCACCAGAACTGGACACAGGATCCCAGCAGCGGTCGTCCCAGTGCCAACTACAGAGATAAAACCGAGATTTCCCTGTTGATGCATCCCAGCTTTGCATTAGACCTTTTGGCCACAGCATCACACTGGGAGCTTGTGGAGTTACCCAGGGTTTTCAGAACCCAAAGCAGTGGTAACTGAACTGTTTCTTTTTATGCAGTGTCAGGAATAAATCAATGGGGACACAGCTCCTTCGTCTGAGACATGATTGGTACAAACAAGAGTGCTTTTACCTAAAACTACTTTTTATTAGGTCTTAAGCACACACACATGTATATGCTGTCGCAGTAGGTTGAGAGAATTCCAAACATTGATATAGACCCAAAGTTTGAAATAGTTTTGAGGAATCAGCAAGCAGCCTTCCAGGGGGCCCTCCTTCCACCCAGCTGCTGGGGAGCTTAGGTGCCAGCTCCTTGTCCAAAGAAAAGCTTCCTTGAGCTGCTTCAAAGTATATTTTTTGCTTAATTTTTTTCATAGCTAACTTCAACAAAGCAGGTAACTTATAGTGACTCCTAATGGGTCACCAATTTTTTCAGTTTTAACAAACTACTTATTATTTATTATTAAAGAATGTTTAGTATTTTTAATTATAACAATAAAAATTATATGCTAGTGGCATTTAACCAAGGTTGATTCTTTAAACATTTTTTTATTTTGATGGTACATTAATTTTTTGTTCCATTTTTAAATTTTAATGTGCAGAACTGCAAACATGCAGCTGTTTGGCCTGGCCTCTCAGCGCATAACATTATTTCTAGCTATGTGGCATTTGGCTTTCAGCTAGCAGTGACTGGACACACAAAATGGCTCGCTGTAGTAACGGCAAATTCTGGGGTTACAATGGTCAGCTGTTTATCCACCCCCCAAATTATTTTCAGAGTCACTGCTTCCAAGGATAGAATCCCCCATCCTGTAAGTGTGGCTGTCACGGAGTGTCCGGGCCCTGTACCCCTGGCTTCCTGCGATTCACCATAACTCTCAGCCAGCCACTAAAACAGGTTTATTGAGACGACAGGAACACAGTCCAAAACAGGTCTTGCCAGCACAGACAACAGGATCCCCTTTAAGTAGGTCTATTTGGTGCCCCAGGGAGGCCCCGGCCTCACTGGGAAGCCTAAGCCCCATCAGGCTCCCTCCTCATTCCTAGCCAGCTTCCAAGAACTCAAAAACCCCTTCCAGGCGTCTCCTTTCTCCCTTCCCCCTGGCTCCTCCCCCAGCCTTTTTCCTTTGTCCGAATTCCCAGTCGAAGGTGTTACCTGGTCTCCAACTCCCCTCCTGGGTTCTCATGTTACATGCTCAGCTATCTCCCTTCCCCAATGCAGGCAGTCCCAGCCCAGCTCCCCTGCAGCCTTCCCCGGTCAATACTCCCCCCTCAGTATTCACATAACACAACAAAACATTCTCACTTCGTCACAGTGGCCTACAATCTTTGCTCCTAGATGCATATATTTACATTTAGCCGTATTAAAACACATATTGCTTGTTTGCACCCAGTTTACCCAGTGATCCAAATTGCTCAGTATCCGTAAGTTTGGTATCTGCAAACTTGATCAGTGATGATTTTATGTTTACATCCAGGTCATTAATAAAAGTGTTCAATAGCGTAGGGCCAAGAACCGAGCCCTGCGGGACCTCACTAGAAACACCCCCGTTTGTCGTGGATTCCCCATTTACATCTCGGGAGCTAACGGTTAGCCAGCTTTTAACTCATTTAACGTATGTCATGTTGATTTTATATCTTTCTAGGTTTTTTTAATCAAAATGTCATGTGGTACCAAGTCAAATGTCTTACAGAAGTCTAAGGATATTACATCATTAACGACACCTTAATTAGCTACAGCTCAGCTCTGCCAGCATCCCGTTGGTGTCATGGCAGAGGGGCTGTGTGAAGGTCTTTCTGGTGGTGGGAGGAGACACAGACAAGCAGGCGGTTGAGGTTGGCACCTCTGGGGCTCATGTGAGACGAGCCGGAGCTGCGAAGGGCAAGGAGACGGGGGGAAGAGAAGTTAGTGGAACCCACTGGTCAGCATGTGCCGTGTGTTCCTCTGGGCCCCATCCACAGAGGCTCATTAGCTCGAGAAGCTGTAGATTCCTGCACATGGGCCTCTGGAAGGCGAGCTGGGGAATGACGTCAAGGCCGGGGGTGATGGGGTGCAAACTCCTGGCCAGAGAGATGAAGCCCGTCAGCGTAGGACAAGGCGGGTGTTCGGGAGATGAGAGGGGGTCTGGGCCTGGAGAGTGGCTTGGGCAGAAAGCAAAGGTGGATCCAAACCCCATTCTGGAGGAAGAGGAAGCCAGCCAGCCTCAGCCTGAATGTGGGGGAATCAACCAGACAGGGGGCAGAGGTGCAGGGTCCAGGGCTGGGTGGCAGAGCCCGCCACGCCCAGCCCCGACAGCCTGGTTGAGACACTGCTCCCCCGGCGCTGCAGGTGAAGGATCCCCCGCCCTCCCTGGGAATTGGGGGCAGTGGGTCCGTGCCCGAAGCTCTGCTCTGGGGGGCTCCCAGCTGAGACCGGGGCAATGCCTGGAGCTGGGTGTGCCAAACACAGCTGGGTGACTCGGGGCGTATCTCCCGTCGGGCACGGCACAGAGGAGCATCAGCAGGGCATCCCGGGGCCTCCTGCCACACTGGAGGCTGGGAGGATGGAGGGGCGACCTCCCAGCCACATGGCAAAAGGACAACTTGACGGGCCAACACGGGCAGCCTCCGTCTGCTGACTCTGATTTCCGACCCACTTGCAGAGCCCCCGGCGGCCTGGACAGAGCCTCGGGGGTCCCGGCCGCGCAGATCAGAACCGCCATGCGTGCCCAGCGCTGGGCTCTGTGCCCAGCTCCTACCGCCGCCAGAGGGAACTGGGACCCGCTGGAAGGTTAACGGGGACGTGGGCTCAGGGAATGGCGACGCTGCCACCTGCTGGTCAGGCGCACAGACAGCAAGGCCCGATTCTGGGCCCGATCCTGCGGCAGCTCCTGCTGGAGATCGGGGTTTGCGCAGCGGGCACCAGCCCCCTGGCTTTGTCCAGGCCGTGACTTAGCCACGAGGCTGAGTCAGCGTGGGAGTCTGAGCCCTACGGCCCAGGGACAGCTCTGTACGAGGCCTGGCTTCTCCTTAGCTCCAGATCCGCTAGCTACAAACAATGGTCTGCCGAGCCCTGGTCTTCTTGTGACTCGGACCCCCCGGGCAGGTCACCCACAGCCTGCGCCTTCTGGCGCCCAACACGTAATAGTCCTCAGACCTCATGGTGGGTGGGCCTTCAGTCCAACTCTGGACTCACTAGCCCTCACCCGCTGGCACCGGGGGGGTTCCATAGCCCTCACCCGCTGGCACCGGGGGGGTTCCATAGCCCTCACCCGCTGGCACCGGGTGGATCCCATAGCCCTCACCCGCTGGCACCGGGGGGTTTCCATAGCCCTCACCCGCTGGCCCCGGGGGGGTTCCCTCGCCCTCCCCCCCTGGCACTGGGGGGGGGGGTTTCCATAGTCCTCACCCCCTGGCACCAGGGGGTGGTTTCCATAGCCCTCACCCCCTGGCACCGGGGGGCTTCCATAGCCCTCACCCGCTGGCACCGGGGGGTTCCATAGCCCTCACCCGCTGGCACTGGGGGGTTTCCATAGCCAGGGGCTTCCATAGCCCTCACCCCCTGGCACCGGGGGGTTTCCATAGTCCTCACCCCCTGGCACCTTCCATAGCCGGGGGTTTCCATAGCCCTCACCCCCTGGCACTGGGGGTTTTTTACTCCACTTTCCTGGGTGGGTGAGCAGAGGGGGGCCCTGGCTGTCCCTCTCCTCTGCAGTCCGGTCCAAGGGCCCCCTTAATGAGCAGCCCAGGCGTGACTGCCCAGACCCCGGCTGTCTCTCTGGGTCACTTCCTACCCTGCCCTGTCTTGGGGCTTTGCNCCGGGGGGGTTCCATAGCCCTCACCCCCTGGCACCGGGGGGGTTCCATAGCCCTCACCCCCTGGCACTGGGGGGGTTCCATAGCCCTCACCCCCTGGCACCGGGGGGTTTCCATAGCCCTCACCCGCTGGCACCGGGGGGTTTCCATAGCCAGGGGTTTCCATAGCCCTCACCCCTGGCACCAGGGGGCTTCCATAGCCCTCACCCCCTGGCACCTTCCATAGCCGGGGGTTTCCATAGCCCTCACCCCCTGTCACTGGGGGGTTTCCATAGCCAGGGGTTTCCATAGCCCTCACCCCCTGGCACCGGGGGGTTTCCATAGTCCTCACCCCCTGGCACCTTCCATAGCCGGGGGGTTCCATAGCCCTCACCCCCTGGCACCGGGGGGGTTTCCATAGCCCTCACCCCCTGGCACCGGGGTTTTTTTACTCCACTTTCCTGGGTGGGCGAGCAGAGGGGGGCCCTGGCTGTCCCTCTCCTCTGCCCCCTTAATGAGCAGCCCAGGCGTGACTGCCCAGACCCCGGCTGTCTCTCTGGGTCACTTCCTACCCTGCCCTGTCTTGGGGCTTTGCCACAGCCTCTCTCCAAGCCCCGTCCCCAGGCTCACCACAGAGCTTCTCAGCACATGCGTCCCCCCCAGCTGGTTCTGCTGCTGGAGAATTTTCTCCACTGCCCGGGCAGTGCAGTCTCTGCTCCCTGCAGCCCCTGGGCAGACTCACTTCCTCCAGATTTCCTTCCCCCCCCCGCCCCCCCCCCCCAGGCTTGCCACCTGTGGAGCTTGCCTAGGATGGGCTCCCACATTGTCCATCGGCCAGGGACCAGCGGGAGAACGGCGCCATGAGGCCAATGTGCCAAGTGACAGAACGGCGGCCCTGCCAGGCAGTTCTGCCCAGGCCCTAGCCCGGCGAGTGAGAGTACGTGGGCATAACCGAGAGCGCTGCCATTCCTAGCCCTGGGCCGCAGAGAACAGGGTCTGACCCAAACTGGGCCATTTTGGCCCAGGTCTGCTGAGCCCCCAATTCCTCCAGACCCTCCCATGCCTCCGCCACAAAACCACCAGGGCCGCCCTGCCCTGGGCACTGCCTCCCGTTATCTCCTCCGCAGCTGGGACCCTGGGACAGGCTGCTCACGTCCGGGGAGAGATTTGCTGGATAAAGGTCACCCCCCCGGCTTGCTGCCTTGGCTGTACCGTCACGTGGGCAAAGAGAAATGGGGATCGGCAAGGTAAGGGAGCGGGATCCCAGCCAGGCCAGGGGATCAGCACAGACACTGGGCAGGGGGCAGGATCCTGCCCAGGCCGGGGGATCAGTGCAGACACTGGGCAGGGGGCGGGATCCTGCCCAGGCTGGGGGATCAGCACAGACACTGGGCAGGGGGCAGGATCCTGCCCAGGCCGGGGGATCAGCACAGACACTGGGCAGGGGGCGGGATCCCAGCCAGGCCAGGGGATCAGCACAGTCACTGAGCAGGGAGCGGGATCCCAGCCAGGCCGGGGGATCAGCACAGACACTGGGCAGGGGGCGGGATCCCAGCCAGGCCGGGGGATCAGCGCAGACACTGGGCAGGGGGAGGGATCCCGGCCAGGTCAAGGGATCAGCACAGACACTGGGCAGGGGGCAGGATCCTGCCCAGGCCGGGGGATCAGCGCAGACACTGGGCAGGGGGCAGGATCCTGTCCAGGCCGGGAGATCAGCGCAGACACTGGGCAGGGGGCGGGATCCCGGCCAGGTCAAGGGATCAGCACAGACACTGGGCAGGGGGCAGGATACTGCCCAGGCCGGGGGATCAGCACAGACGCTGGGCAGGGGGCAGGATCCTGCCCAGGCCAGGGGATCAGCGCAGACACTGGGCAGGGGGTGGGATCCCTGCTAGGTTGGGATTTCACCATAGGCTGCAATCCTGGAGAGGACTCTCGCGATACCCTCATGGTGAGATCTTTGAGGCTGTGTCCTTCTGTTGAAACCAACTGTGCCACATAAAAGCAGCCTGGTCCCGCGCCGGATGCCGCGCCAGGACTCCTGTCCTTTTCCCCCAGCCCTCAGCCAGATCCAGACAGGCTAATGCAGAGGAGGTGATTCAATGCCCCTCGCTCCCATGGGACTGTTCTCCCCTCTCAGATCCCCCTGCTGAAGTCCCCCGTCCCTGCCAGCGTCTCTGTAGCACATGGGTCTCTTTTTTGGACCCTATTGGCACCCCCCCATACAATCCAGAAGGGGGCAGTGGGGGTGGGGGGTAGAGGCACCCTCGCTCTCTCCCCTGCCAGGCACAGGGGGATGGGACCGATAGGAGAAGGCTAAGCTGCCTCTAACTCTGACTGCTCCTCGCTGGCTCCACCAGCATCACTAGTTCCCCTCCCATCGGGGTGACGCGCTGCCCTGGCTCCAGACGGCAGGAAGAGCCGGTTTGATGGCTCTGATCCCTGCCTACGGAGCCTACGCCTGGTTTCTAACGTCCGCTTCTGCGGCCCGAGCTCCCGCTGGGAAGTCCTGACGCACGCATGGATCCTGACAGAGTGCAGCTGGGCTCCTTGCACCAAACAGCACGATTTGTTGCTGTGACTTCCAGGATCGGGCCCATAACCATCGGCCTGCCCTAAGAGGCATTGCAAGGGGCCAGACGGCCCACACGGGAAGCGCCACGTCTGGGCTGAGGGAAAGGAAGCATGCACTGGTTGTAGCAGGGGTCCCAGATCAGGGACAGGCCCAGGACACCTCCCTGCCTGCCTTGTGACATGGTCTGTCCCACAAGGCAAACGGCAAAAAGATCGGGGCGACCCTCCCCACTGGCCTGGGGAACAAGCGGTGGAGTCCAACACAGATGACTCTCCCCACTCTTCAAGCCAATATGGGGCAGGGCCTGCCTGCGATTACATGTTTTTGTGTAGGTCCCAGAGAAAGGTTCCAGTGCAGGCTTTTTCTTTCCCTGAGGGCGTTTCAATAGATTTCTTCATCTGGGTGAGACAGTCATCTCTGCGGGAGAGGGAGCCGTGAAGACAGTCTGTTCCCCTTCACAGAAGGCTACTTCCCACCCAGGCAGCGTCTGTGAGGAAAGCGATATTTAGGCCCACAGGCTGGGCGTCAGAAAGTTCGCTCTAAATCTTGTGCCAGCCCTTCTCGAGGTCACCACCTCTTTGTCACGGTCAAGCTGCAGACTCCTCCGCCCCTGGGACCGCTCGCTGCAATCCCCAGGGGGACCCTGTTACTGCAAAAGTCCTTCTCGGTGGTCACACACCCCCAGGGGTTAATCACCCCCTGAAACCGTCCCTCGCTGACTCTTCAGCACGCCTGGTCCCCGTCAATCACCCTTCGTTTTACTGCTCCCCAGTCACTTACTGCAGGAAGCACCGTCCACGGGGTGCAGTAGATCCCACCTCTACCACCAGTTGTCACGGAGTGGGGGGAAGTCAGGGCCCTGCACCCCTCTTCCTGCGATTCACCGTGACTCTCAGCCAGCCAGTAAAACAGAAGGTTTATTAGATGACAGGAACACAGTCCCAAGCAGCGCGTGTAGGTACAACCAGGACCCCTCAATCAGGTCCTTTTGGGAGGAGGGGGGGGGGTTAGGGAGCTTAGACCCCAGCTTTGGGGTTCCCTGCGTTTCACCACCCAGCCCAAAACTGAAAACTCCTCCAGTAGCTCTCTTCCCCCTCCCCCTAGCTCCTCCTCTCCTTTGTTCAGTCTCCTGGACAGAAGGTGTCACTTCTTCCACCCCCCCTCCTGGCTCAGGTTACAGCTCAGGTATCTTCCTTCAAGGGAAGTCCCCCATCCCCAATGTAACTCCCCTGCAACATTCCCAGGTCAAATCCGCCCCGCTCCCTGCTGCGTCACAGCGGGAAGCGGAGCAGCCCGGCCCCAGCCCGCTCCGCTTTCCTTGCCCCAGCCCCAGCCGTGTCGCTGGGGGGGGGAGGGGGGAAGAGGGTTGGGGAAAGGTCCCGCACTCAACTGCGGCGGGAAGTGGAGCACCGCGGCTGGCAGGTGGAGCGGGCTGGGGCCGGTGCCACTGCCGGTGTGTGCGGGGGGATCCCTTCTCCCAAGCCCCCTCCCCCGAGCGACATGGCTGGGGCCGGGGCAAGGGAAGCGGAGCGGGCTGCTCCCGGCACCCCGCTAATCCCCCGGGCCACTCTGGGACTGCGGGGCCCCCAAAATTGCCCCCCCCCGTCCTGCCTCCTAGACCCTGGGGTGGGGGAGCCCCTGACACCCTCTGCCCCTTATCCAACCCCTCGGCCCCGGCCCGGCCAGGCACCCTTAACACGGTGCTCAGAGCAGCGTGTCAGAGCTTTACCGCATTGTATGTGAACCCGTGTTATATCGGGTCGCGTTACTTGTCAGCAAGTAATTGAAAATGGTGTGATTATACTGTTACTGTGTTATTTTCATAAATAAAATATGCAGAATTTTAACATTTGTAGGCACAGAATTTTTTATTTTTGGTGCACAATGCTCTCAAGAGCACCAGGGTTCTGTGGGGTACAATCTGGGTGTGGACAGCTCGGTGGGAGGCCTGGTGGGGATCTGGATGCACAGGGGCTGATTGGGGGGTTCTGAGTCCAGGTGAAGGTGGTTAGAGCTCAGTGGGGGAGGCTCAGCGGGGACTGGATGCTAGGGAAGTGGGGCTTGGTGGGGTTGGGGTCAGTGGGGTGGGGGGCTGCCGATGCAGGGGCTGAGGCTCAGGGGTGTGTGGATTTGGGTACCAGGGGCTTGGTGGGGTGGGGGTCTCCTGATGGAGGGGATGAGGCTCAGCTTGGTGGGGGGTTTCTGGGAGCAGGGAGGGGGAGGCTCAGTGGGGGAAGGTGTCTAGGTGCACAGGAATTGGGCGGACAGGGGGAGCAGCTCGCTGTAGTGAGCCCTCCCCCCGTGGCTGAGGAGCAATGGGGCCAGGAAGTGGGGGAGGGGTCACTCCCCCTGTCCTCCCAACACTTGTGTATCCAGATGCATAGGCACTGATTCTGTGGAGCACCCATGGAAAAGTTACAGTGGGTGCTCAGCACCCACTAGATTGACAGCGCTGTCACACCACTGATTGGTGGCTCAGGGAGCGTAGTGAGCGCTGGGTGGGTCGGGGCATTGGGGACGGGATGGAGTGGGGCAGAGGCAGATCGAGGGCAGATAAAAGTCAGCGCCTATGTCTGGACCCCCCTGCACCCAAACACCCCCCCCCCCCGAGCCTCACCCCCCGCTGCACCCGGAACTCCCAACACACTGAGCCTCACCCCCTGCACCCAGACACCTTCTCCCCCCAGGTGCAGAGCTTCCTGCAGCCGGGGGAGGTTTCTGACCCAGCTCTGGCTGCTTCGTGCAGGGGAGAGGAAGGGGGAGCTCTGACTCCGTTGTCATCGTCCTCCTCTCCCCTGCCCACCCAGAACTAACATCCCTGGGCAAACCACCTCTCCCCCGGCTGCCCGAACAGAGGCGCCTACATTGCTGGGGAGGGGTGAGTGAGCGCTGGTGCAGCTGATTCCCCCAGCAGTAGTCATTTTGACAAATAAAATATGCAGAATTCCCCCAGCAAGGTTCTGTGTGGTGCAATCTCGGTGCGGGCAGCTCGGTGGGGGGAAGGAGGGGGAGGATCTGGATACACAGCAAGTCGGGGGGGGGGAGGGTTCTGGGTGCAGGGGGAATAGCACTCTCCAGGGGAGTCCAGGTAAAGGTGGTTAGGGCTCAGCGGGAGAGGGCAACCTGGGAGCTGGGGGAGTGGGGCATGGTAGTGTGTGGGTCAGGATGCAGCTGGTTGAGATCAGTGGGGTGGGGGTCTAGCTGTGCGGAGCTCCCAATGCAGGGGGTGAGGCTCGGGGGAGTGGGCGGGCTCCTGATGCAGGAGGGGTTTCCAGGTGCAGGGTGGGTGAGGCTTGGCAGGGGGTCCAGATACACGGGGTGTTGGGCAGATAGAGGAGCTCCCCCTATCGTGACCCCTCTCCCCGTGGCTGAGGAGCGATGGGGCCAGTAAGTGGGGGGAGGGGTCCCTGTATACAGAGCTGCTCCCCATCTGCCCAACTCCCACAAAGCTGGACCCCCTCCCCCAAGCCTCACCTCCCATTGCCAAGCCCGCTCACAGTAAGCAGATTTTGGCTTCTTTCTTTGTGTAATTGTTCTATTAGGTTACTGTGTCTATATTTTGCTTGCTGATTGTTTTAGGGCTTTCCCGGGGGTGGGGCTCCCTCTTCTTTTGTTTTTAAATTTTCGGACAGAGCGTGATTGACTTTTGGTCATCCAACCCTCTTCTCTGTGCATGAGCACACTGCTAAAAAAAGCTTAAAGGGCTGCTTTCAGTTTGATTTTTCCTCCTCCCTCCCATCCCCCCGCCCCCCCCCGGACAGGACTAATGTCCCTGGGTGGCCAGGGCATCCCCAGACTCCCCCTTGCCCTTCCCCCACGGTGACTTACCTCTCTCCCGGCTGCTCTGGGTGAACACACGCATCCACGCTGCCGGGGAGGGATGAGTGAGCACTGGTGCAGCTTCCTTTTGCTTCCCCACAAAAACCATTTTCCTGCGGCAAAGCAAAGAGAAGCTGCGGGGGGACATGTTTCTGTGCACGCGCAGTGGCGCAGAATTTCCCCAGGAGTAACATCTGTGAGGCCCTACGGGGAAAGCAGCCCACAGGTTTGGAACAGCTGCTTTCCTGCCCCAGTCTTCAGTAACTAGCTGAACCCCATTTACTCCACTGCAGTTACTCCAGGTTCAGCTGGGGACGCGTGAGCTCAGCAGTTGGTCCTTTGCTAGGTATACCCTTGCTGGGAATGGTTTCGATCATGTGCAGAGTGTGTATGCACACAACGATCCATATTGCACATCCCCCTCCCCGATTGGTTTTTCATAGCCCCCCGGCTTTCAGAGAGCACGAGAGACAGCAACAAAAGGCGACAGAGGGCAGCTGGCTGCAGAGTCACGGGTCTCTCTCACGCACAAGCAGGCTAGCGTTGCCTGCTGCAGACAGAGGGCACGGACACACACACACACACACACACGGGTGGCAGCTCGATCGCTGCAGTCTAGTTACAGAAATATAGAGGAACATTTGGATATTAAAAAAATAGTGATCTAGGTTTATCCATTATCCGTTATTGCCTGTTTCTCCTCCAGCTGAGTGCTCGCTGCGGCAGGTGGATACGGCAAACGTTCAGCCTACCTGGCACACCTGCACATGCGGACAGAGGTGCTCTTGCCCACTGCCTTTCTGGTACAATCTGCAGGAGGTCGGGGGGATGGGAAAGGGGAATCCCTTCCTTTGAGGTTGTGTTGGTGCTTGCGGAGGGTGGTCTCACTGGGCCAGCTGGCTGAAGTAGGTACCGGCTTCCAGGAGTAAGGCTTTGGCATAAACCCGGAGGGAGTAGAAGAAGGTGACAACGTCCTGAGTGCTGAAGATGGTGTCGGCCAACACAAACACGAGCGAGGGGGGGATGAAGCCACGGCCGTACTCCACCATCCAGGTGCCGGCGCTCCACTGGACAGCCGTGGCCTCTCCGGATTTCTGCACTATGGTGTCCCCTGCAGGCACACAGACAAACACAGCACTGGCCGTTATTTTGAATGCGAGGACAACATTGGTTCCAGAGCGCCTCTCCCGGTATGTCTCCAGAGACAGCACACAGAGCTCTTTGTGGGCCTGATCCTGCAGAGTGCTGAGCACCCTCCACTGAGCAGCCCAGGACAAGGGGCATGGGAGGCGCTCAGCACCATACTGGAGAACTGCCAGAGCAAGGGCAGGGCAGCTAATCCAGAAGCCTGACCCTGACAGTGCCCAGTACCAGCTGCTTCCAAGGAAGAATCAAGAATGTGCCCTAGTGGAAAATAATGGAACAGCCTTCCCACAGGGGCAGTTTCCTCCTGACACACAGCTCCTGCTCTGAACCAGGGGGCTTTATAACCCTCTCCATTTTCTTTCAATCCCACCTGATGGGAGTGGAGATGTGTTCGTTACCTGTCAGCGTGTAAGCTTTCCTTGAATCCCGCTCGCTTCTTGGCCTCCATGAGATCTAGAGGTGTGGTGTTCTGAAGGCTAATCTGCTGTGCCCTGTACGTTTCCCTGTGTCTGGGGCTAGAGCTAACAAGGCTCTAGTGTTACCTGTTCAAATCGCTACGTGAAAAGCCCAAGGCGACCAGCCCTGCAAAGGCAGCCACCCAACGGAGGCCTCCGAGCGCGAGTGTGTGGGGCTGACGCCGACATTGCCACACGCACCTGGGTAATAGATGTCACTTCTGGTCGTCCCCTCCTTCCACTGCCTGAAGGTCCCTGAGATGATGGCGTAGTAAATGTCAGCCCAGTATCGACCTGCGAGAGAGGCACACAGCGTGAAAACTGAGCAATGGGGCAAGACAGCCCACTGCTAGTGCCCGACGAGCCCCGAGGGCTGCTCTGTGCGCTGGCTCAGCTGTCACAGCAGGCTTCAACACTCATATGGGTAGGGAGTGGTGGTTTACGCTATTCCAAGTGCCTGGAGTTGCTAGTTTCAGTCTTGGACCAATGTCAAAGAGCCCTGACAGGGCCCTGGGCCAAGTCCAGGACCTTGCGACACATCCCAGCTTGCTGGTTCTCAGTGGAATTGGTGTGCTCCTATTCCTGGCAGCCCAGAGATCTCAAGCCACATCATTCCCACACCAGGCATTTCTCACCGCTGGAGCTCCACCCTCAATTTCAGAGCTTGGCAGCCAAGCCCTCGCTAGTCACCAGGGGGAAGACCCACCACTCGCTGTTTGGAAGCTGGGAGGCTGGTCTGTAAAAAACGAAGTGCGCTGGGTTTCTGGCTGCAGCTGCTGCTGAGAGGCCAGCTGCATAAACCCCTCTGAAACCGAGGGGAAAAGCAAAGCGAGATGGGAACCCCAACATTGTCACTTTGAAGTCCTGTTGCTCAGGACCTGCCTGGGCTAGAAGCCTCGAGGGGAGCAGTACAGGTTTCGCAGGGCTGCTCTGAGACAAGATGCCTGCCCACAATTTTGCGGGCCTGGTCCAGCGCCCTTTGAAGTCAATGGAAAGACTGCCCATGGCTTGGGGCTGAATCACATTGGTTAACCCACATTGCCAGACTCTGCAAGGGTTTGTGGATGCTGCAGCCAAGGCCGCTCATGCTCATATGCCCTGTGGTGCTGAGGCTAGGAGAAGAGAAGGAAGGCTTGGCTCGGCTGCCACAAGCAGCGATTTGGCAACCCTCCACCCCCGACCCAGCCACTCTTGTGGGCAAGGCATGGGTGTGGGCCTGGAGCACTGGGATGTTCTATGCACAGGGGACAGCATGGAGAGGTGAGCGGGAAGTGATAGCACACAGGTGGGCGGGCTCCTGTCCTTGGCAGGGCCCATGGGGACACAACAAGCAGCCAGATCCAAGCTGTGGGTGGAAGGGATTGTTGCACAAGGTCTTGCAGGCCTGGATATTAAGGCCTCCCCCTCCTGCATCCCACCTCCCTGTTCTCACGCTAACACAGGGGGAAACAAGCTGCACCCACAGGGTAAAGCTTCTACTTGCTAAGCAGGTGAAGCTGGTTTGTGGCTACTGACTATTAATGTGCATGAAACTACACTGGCAGGTGCTACACCAAGCCTGCTCCTGGAACCACCCACTGAGAGATGTACTGGCCTAAGGGACCAGGCACTGGGCTGATACTCGGGAGACCTGGGGTCCATTCTCACCTCTGTCATGGACCTGCTAGCTTCCCCTCTCTGTGCTTGTTTCCCCATCTGTACATTGGGGAGAGCAACACGGACCCTCCCCTCTTTGTAAAGTGTGTGGATGGAGAGTGCGAGACCAGAGCTAGACATTACCACCACCCCTGGGAGAGAAGATGCTTGTGTTATACTGATACATCGTACAGCGGAGGATTTAGCCCCTTTTAATCCTGCTAGCCAGTTACCCTGGTTTGTTGCCCTCTCTGCCTTTCGGGAGAGGCTGCTGTGACCTGAGTCAGTCAACAGGACACAGGGACTTAAACACAGGCAGCTACCAAAAACCACTCACGGGACTATTAAATGGTCAGAAAACCTTGAGCCCACCTCGGAGGGACCTATAGTAAATACAGCCATCTAGACAGGACACACAAGCACAAGGATAACCACCCCCTTGCCTTATCCTTGGCTGCTTCTCTCCACTGCTTGCAGTGCCCAGTGGGAGACAGGGCCAGGGCTGCACAGACAGAAAGCGGCATCCGGAGAGACTAGCTCTTAGCTCCAGGGAATAAAGTTCCTGATACTTCTGCTCTCCTGGTTCTCCAAGACCTTCCAGCTCTCTTTGCATTTGGCTAGTGGCATCTCCTCCCCTCTCAATTAACTAGCATGTCATTGTTAAGGTACAGAGCTGTGCACACACAACAGCATACCTCCGTGGGCACTAGCTTGAGCAGGTGCAGCCAGACTGACTCATGGTCCCCAGACCATCAGCACTAGCAACAGCCAATGGGCAGGACAAGGTGGAGGGATAGCGCTGCTGACCACATTGATGTGACCAGCCTCTGCTTCTGCTCTGCCGGAGGATCAAAGTGCATCTCGGCGCTACCTGGCTGGGACTTGCAGCTCCCCTGCCCCAGACACCTGCTGTCCCCCTGATGCTTTACCACAGGAAATCAAAGGCAGCAGCCCCCCAACCCGAGCCTCTCTGCTTGAATGTAGCTGAGCCCGGCTTACCCGAGTGCCCCCCGGTGTCGACGGCCGTCCCGAAGAGCAGCACGTACTCGGTGAGCGAGGCGTGGAGCAGGCACATGGAGCCCATCCACCCGCCCGCGTTGACAAACACCCACTGCAGGTCCTCGTCCGGCAGGATGTGGCCTGGGTGCTTCTTCCGCAGCTCCACGATGATCTTGGAGAAGGCCTGCTCATGGTCCAAGCCTGCAGCACCAACACACCCAGGCAAAGTCAGCACCGCGCAGGAGGCCCACGGCCCCACCCATAACCCTGCCACCAACCTGGCTCCCACCAATACAAGCCAGGGCTTTGGAGCGGAGCCCGGAGCTGGAGCGCGGAGCAGCTCCGGAGCTGCAGGTTTTTGCCTGGAGCTGGAGCGGAGCCGGAGCACAGCTCCAAAGCCCGGCAAGCCACCGAACCCAGAATAGGGACCGCGGCTTCATTCAGGGAATCAGACATTAGAGACAGGATCTAACATGCCCCCCCTCCACCCCAGCTATTCTCTGCTACTCCCCCCCCCCAGCCCCTGCTCCATGGATCCCCCGAGACTCCCAAGTCCCTGCCCCATGGGACTCCCCCCAACCCACATCCCCCCCAAGTCCCTGCCCCGTGGGGCCCCCCCCCCCACCAGACTCCCCAAGTCCCTGCCCCAGGGGACTCCCCCCGACCCACATCCCCCTCAGGTCTCTGCCCCGTGGGCCCCACCCCCCAGGAAACCCGGGTCCTGCGGCCGCCCCAGGCTGTGGCTGTGGCCGGACTCACCCGCCTGGTGCCGGCCGAGCTCCGCGATCTCCTCGGGCCGGAACTCGAAGGGGCGGGAGGCGACCCAGCTCCGCAGCCCCTGGGCCAGCAGCGCCAGGCCCAGCAGCGCCAGCCCGGCCCGCAGCGCGCGCGGCCCCAGCGCCCACATCCCGCCCGCACCGCACCTCACCTCACCTCAAACCGCCGCGGCGCGCGCCGAGCCTCGCCGGGGGCTGGGACCGCCCGCTCCGCGCCGGCCAATGGGAGCGTTCGGCGCTCAGCGCGCCGGCCAATCGCAGCCCGCAGCGCTACAGAATGGGGCGGGGCCATGCGGGCGTTGGCCTGGAGTGACAGACAGGAGGAGGGGCTGAACAGACACTGGCCTGGAGTGACAAACAGGGGGAGGGGCCAAGCAGCAATGGCACAGAGTGACAGACGGGGGGAGGGGCTGAATGGACACTGGCCTGGAGTGACAGACCAGGGGGAGGGACCAAGCAGGCACTAGCACAGAGTGACAGACCAGGGGGAGGGGCTGAGTGGACACTGGCCTGGAGTGACAGACCAGGGGGAGGGACCAAGCAGGCACTGGCCTGGAGTGACAGACAGGGGGTGGGGCCGAGCCTGCACTGGCCCGGAGTGACAGACCAGGGGGAGGAATAGCTCAGTGGTTTGAGCATTGGCTTGCTAAACCCGGGGTTGTGAGTTCAATCCTTAAAGGGGCCATTTAGGGAACTGGGGTAAAAATCTGTCTGGGGATTGGTCCTGCTTTGAGCAGGGGGTTGGACTAGATACCTCCTGAGGTCCCTTCCAACCCTGATATTCTATGATTCTGCGGTGGAGCGGGCACTGGCCTGGAGTGACACCCTTACTTCTGCACAGCAGGGCCCTCAGTGAGCAGCCGTTACTCTCCAGCAGCCCAGCTCTGAAGGCAGCAGCATAGAAGTAAGGGTGCTATGGAATGGTATGCCCACCCTTACTGTTGCTGGGAGAGTGCTGCCTTCAGAGCTGGGTGCCCAGCCAACACAGCTGTGAAGGCAGCACAGAAGTGGCAATACCGTGACCCACCTGCAATNTGCCTTCAGAGCTGGGTGCCCAGCCAACACAGCTGTGAAGGCAGCACAGAAGTGGCAATACTGTGACCCACCTGCAATTCCCTTTTGGGTCAGGACCCCCAGTTTGAGAAATGCTGGTCTCCCCCCGTGAAATCTGTATAGTATAGGGTAAAAGCCCACAAAAGACCAGATTTCAATGTCTGTGATGCATTTTTCATGGCCATGAATTTGGTAGGGCCCTAGACATAGGACAGGGGCTGCTCCCCTCCCTAACTGCTGTGCCCACAACCAGCCTGGCAGCTCCTTTGCGAAGATCAGCCTCCAGCAACAGCATGACCGGCTCTGCAGCAAAGCCCTGTGGAGTGTTCCAAGACCCCACACTGTCATGGGGCGGAAGCAGGCTCAGAGCAGTGACAGCCCCAGGACACATCCCCGCCCGCCTTGCGACACAGTCCGCCCCACGCGGAAAATGGCGAAAAGATCAGGGTAACCCACCCTGCCGGCCTGGAGAACGAGTGGAGCCCAACGCAGACAATCCTCCCCATATTTCAAGCCAATCAGGGGGGGCTTGGCCACAATGATGTGTTTTTGTGTAGGTCCTAGAGAAAGGTTCCAGTGCAGGCTTTTTCTTTCCCTGAGGGCGTTTCAATAGATTTGTTCAGCTGGGTAAGAGTCACCTCCGTGGGAGAGGGAGCCGTGAAGACAGCCTGTTCCCCTTCACAAAAAGCTACTTCCCACCCAGGCAGCATCTGTGTGGAAAGCGATATTTAGGCCCACAGGCTTGGCGTCAAAAAGCTCTAAATCTTGAGCCCGCTGGGAAATGTCAGCCCCCTGCATCAATGCCTACAAGCATCAAAATAGACCTCTGTGGAGAGGAGCTGCGGCTCGGCGAGCCCCCTGCCCGTAGAGGAGTTACTGGCCGGTGCGTTTCGTCAGGTCCCAGGTTAGCAAGGCTGGCATTCAGGAAGAGAACTGGGGGTGGCAGAACAGGGCTACAATGGAGGAGGATAATGAGCTCTATTAATTCAGTCTCTGTAAATAAGTAATGATAACAAATCTACTGGAAAAAAAGCATCATGAGTTTTCACTGTCGGAGGGCTGAATGATCCAGCTCTTGCCATTGCCTGGGGGAATCGCTGTTGTCTCGGGATTGGGAAATCAAAGGTGACATGAAAGCCCTTGGCTCAGCTCCTCAGAGGGTGTAAATCTTCACAGCTCCATGAGAATATGGCCCCTTATTTCAACTGTCTGGAAAACCCCTTTCAGAGGGAACAGGCCACCTCCCTTCAGCTCCTCGGAGAGCAGCGGGGGTTAACTCTGACAAGAGTAATTGAGGCTTCCTGACATTAGGGAACAGGGGTCATCCATGGCCCAGAAATGAGGCCAGTCTGGATGTGGGACAGTCTGGATGTGGGAGGGCTCCTGTCCCCAGCTGGTGCTAGGACCTGTATATAGGTGAAAAATGCAGGTGTGGGGGGTGCAGATAAAGCCATGTAAGGGCAGAGAGGGAAAAGTGGGCACAGAAAAACAGCTCCTCCCTGTGCACCTCAGCCCTCACTGTTGACTTTACTGGCCACGTTAACTCCCATTACGCCTGCCTGAGAGGACCTAGCTATGGGCAAAGCCAGCTTCTCTCCTGGACTCACACGGCAGCCCGGCTCTGGCTGCAGAATCTCCCCACCTAATGCAGTGAGGGGCCAGCAGGAAGGGGCAGCCTGGATGGTAGAAGAGCACCAAAAGTCTCCTTGGGAACTCAGCAAAAAGAAAGAGGAATCCTTGTGGCACCTTAGAGACTAACACATTTATTTGAGCATAAGCTTTCCTGGGCTAAAACCCACTTCATCGGCTGCATGCAGTGGAAAATACAGTAGGAAGATATATATACACACAGTGAGGACATGAAAAAATGGGTGTTGCTATATAACACCCATTTTTTCATGTCCTCTGTGTATATATCTTCCTACTGTATTTTCCACTGCATGCATCCGATGAAGTGGGTTTTAGCCCAGGAAAGCTTATGCTCAAATAAATTTGTTAGTTTCTAGGGTGCCACAAGGACTCCTCTTTCTTTTTGCTGATACAGACTAACACGGCTACCACTCTGAAACTTGGGAACTCAGTGAGTGGGCTCTTGGGAAGGAACGAGAAAGCAGCAGCATCCAGTCACTGATCCAGAGTGGGGCCCAGAGCTCTACAGGGCCAGATCTAGAGCCGGTCCCTGGCTCAAGGAGTTTAAACTCTCAAAGAGACACGGAAAGATCCAGATGCATCTGGCGAGCCGGGGAAGGGGCTCATGGACTGCTGGAGCCTATTACTGGCAGGCCAATGAGGGAGGGAGTCTTTAGGAGGGGAAGGCTGGCACTGGGTGCTTTGACCGTACACAGAGGAGTGCGTGGAAGGTGTCAGGGGTTTGTCTTCCCTTATGCACCACAAGCAGACTCATTCACAGCTGAGTGATGCTAATGTCTTGAAGGGATGATTTTCCCCCCACACTCCTCCCAGCGATAGCTATGCTGCTAAAACCTTCCTGTGTAGACCACGCCTTTGTGGCGGTTCCCTCAGGAGACAGGACCCTGGCTACTCCTAGAGAGCAGGGCTGCACATTACGAGGTGTTGGCTGCCCCTCCCCCTTTGTAGCCTGGAGTTGATCATTTAGGATTAAGGCTTAGCAAAAGTCAGAGACAGGTCACCGGCAATAAAGAAAAATTCACGGAAGCCCATGACCTGTCCCTGACTTTTACTAAAAATATCCATGACAAAATAGGAAGCCTCTGGGCAGCTGCAGGGGCTGGCTGGGAGCTCCAGGGGCCCCCCCGCCCATGGGGGCTCGTAGATCCAGTAGCCCCCACCACCCATGACTTGGAGCTGCGGGATATCCCCTACCACCTGTGGCAGCCGGGAGCTGCAGGGTACCTGATGGTGCCTGTGGCGGTGGGCCCCCACAGCGACCTGGAGCTTTGGGGCCCCCACTACCTCCATGACAAAATCATAGCCTTCTTTAGGGTCAATTCAGCATCTCTGGCAGAAATGATACAAGCCTTGGATTCACAGCAGCTTTCATTACTGACCACCAACACAACAACCTCTCCCCGAAGGATGCAGGAAAGGTCTGCACGGGCCATCTATTCTCTCTCTCTCTCAAAACAAAATAAATATAAAAAAATTAAGCCAGATGAGCATGTTTATTCTTGACACTGATAAGAGTGACCGATTCCAGGCCGTACATGTACCGAGGCGCGATGACTGTCCAAGGACCAGGAACGAGACGCATGCTCTGGAGCGGGTTGGCTCTCGTGGTGATGCTCGTTTGGAAACAGACATTACTGAAGGGCTAAAGAGGCTGTAAACTTGGCTGCCAAAAGCAAGTGACCAGCATTTGGCCCCTGGACAATTTAACGGGGGGAAGCCGTTTCAGATGTAGCCAGGCAGGTAGCCCATCCCTAAGCAACCTGTAAGCCCCAGCATATAACACTGCATCTTAGATTGCTTGCATTGCATGCTGGGACCTGTAGTTTCCAGGGGCCACCCCTTTGTAGTAAGAGACCAAAGGTTTGTAAAATACTCCAGAGGGAATTCTGTGCCAAAAAATTAAAAATTCTGCACACAATAATTTAAAATTCTGTATATTTTATTTGTCAAAATAACACAATATAATGACACCATTTTCAATTATTTTGGTAATTTATTTCAAAATATTTGTCAGCAAATAATTGAAAATGGTGTCATTATATTGTGTTATTTTGACAAATAAAATGTGCAGCATTTTGCAGAATTTTAAAATTTGTAGGCACAATTTTTAATTTTTGGTGCAAAATTCCTTCAAGAATAGCAAGGTTGGGTATGGCACAATCTCGGTGTGGGCAGCTTGGTTTGCGGGAGGGGATCTGGATACACGTGAGCTCATTTGGGGTTTTTGGGTGCCGGGTCAATGGAACTCTGCAGGGGAGGCCAGGTGAAGGTGGTTAGGGCTCAGCAGGGGGCGAGTGTCTGGGGTGGGACTCAGTGGAGCATAGGGGTGCAGGGGAGTGGGGTTTGGTGGGGTGGAGGTGCGCCTGATGCAGGGGGTGAGGCTCAGGAGGATGGGGGTTTGGGTGCGAGGCACTCAGTGGTGGGGGCCCTCTTGGTATGTGGGCTCCAGATGCAGGGGGGACTCCAGGTATGGGTGTGTGGGGGGGGTGAGGCTTGACGGGGGAGATCCAGATGCATGGAGGTTGGGCAGACGGGGGAGCAGCTCACCGTACAGTGACCCCTCCCCCTGTGGCTGAGAAGAGATGGGGCCAGGAAGTGGGTGGAGGGGTCACTGTACAAGGAGCTCCACTCAGCCGCCATGCATCTGGAGCCCCCGCACTCAACCCCCCCGCAGAGCCTAACCCCCCTCCCCCCCCCCGCATCTGGGACTCCCACCCTGCTGAGCCTCACTCCCTGCACTCAGACTCCTCCCCCCCCCGCCAAACCCCTTGCTGATCTAAGCTTCCTGCAGCTAGGGGGGGGGTGTCTGGGCCTTGATCTGACCCCCAGCCCCAGCTGCTCCGTCCAGGGAAGGGAGAGAGGGAAACTCTGTCTCCGTCCTTCCTCCTTTCCCTCCCCACCTATGTCCCTGGGCAGCTACAGCATCACCAGACCCTCCCTTCTTCCCTTCCCCAAGCAGTGACTTACCTCTTCCTCCGGGCCGAACAGACACACCTGCACTGCCGGGGAGGGGTGAGTGAGCGCTGGTGCAGCTTCTCTTCGCTTCCGCACAGAAACCATTTTTCTGCGGCAAAGCAAAGAGAAGCTGCAGGGGGACATGTTTCTGCACATGCGCAGTGGCACAGAATTCCCCCAGGAGTAACAGCTGTGAGGCACTACAGGGAAAGCAGCCCACAGGTTTGGAACAGCTGCTTTCCTGCCCCAGTCTTCAGTAACGTCCACTTCTCAAATGTCAGTACATTAGCTAGGGAGAGAGCCAGGGCCACATGGGACAGAGGAATGAGGTATCTCAGACTGGGGAACAGCTATGGGGGCAAATCCCCATAACCATCAGAGGTCGGTTACAAGAGACAGTCCACAGGGCAGGCTGGCTCCACTCGAGCCCTGGGGCTCAGCGCACACAGAGCCCTTTAGGGGCACAGAGTGCCCAGCAGCTGAGGCACGAGCACCAGGAGGTACAGACACGTGCATAGCCCAGGAGGCCACCGCAATAAGGCTGTCTGTTAAGGCGATGGATGGTGGCTCTCCCCATCATGGGAACAAACAATAACAAGGCCTCTGGAGAATGTGCACCATGGAAAGGGCCCCAGCCTCCGGCCTTCTTCCCTAATCTCCCCTCATCAGAGCCTTGCAAAGGAGGCAGATTGTACACACACAAAACATGACACAAGGGCAGGGTGACACAGATGCAGACTGCATGGGGCACATCTCTCACACACGCACAAAGCACAGGCCTTTCAACACGTAGCGCAGCATGTTACTGTAGATGGTACTTGATGCTAGCGTCTAATGGAACACGCCATCTAGTGACACTGGGTATTGGATCACCCCCAGGAGCGAACTCTAAATCAAACAGATTCTATATTAGAAACAGTAAATAGAAGACTAGGTACAGATTACAGGATACATACCGGTATCCTATGGAATCTATACAGAGTGCATCTGTCCGTTTGGAAGTCAGACCCACCCTGCTGTATGTCACCTCCAAGGCTAGACACCAGATTCACACTAGCTGACCCCCATTTACTCTACTGCAGTCACTCTAGGTTCAGCTGGGGACGAGTGAATTGGCCCTATGCTATGTAGACACCTGCTGGGCATGGTTTCTCTCATGTCCAGAGTGTGTATGCACAGGATGATCCATGTCACCCCCCCCCCCCCCCCAATTGGTTTTTCATAGGTCCCTGGTTTTCAGAGAACATAAGAACATAAGAATGGCCACACTGGGTCAGACCAAAGGTCCATCCAGCCCAGTATCCTGTCCATCGACAGTGACCAATGCCAGGGGTCCCAGAGGGAGTGAACCTAACAGGTAATGATCAAGTGATCTCCCTCCTGCCATCCATCTCCACCCTCTGACAAACAGAGGCCAGGGACACCATTCCTTACCCATCCTGGCTAATAGCCATTAATAGACTTAACCTCCATGAATTTATCTAGTTCTCTGGACATCTTTAGAGAACTATCCACGATGACTCCAAGATCACTTTCCTGATTAGTTGTAGCTAAATTAGCACCCATCATATTGTATGTATAGTTGGGGTTATTTTTTCCAATGTGCATTACTTTACATTTATCCACATTAAATTTCATTTGCCATTTTGAGAGAGCACGAGAGACAGCTGCAGACAGAGGGCAAGGACACACACAGACGTGGGTGGCAGCTCAACAGTTGCTGCAGTCTCGTTACAGAAATATAGAGGAACATTTGGATATTAAAAAAATAGTGATCTAGGTTTATCCATGATGTGTTATTGCCTGTTTCTCCCCCGGCTGCATGCTCGCTGCGGCAGGCGGACGACACAGCTAATGGTCAGCCCATCTGGCATGCCTGCGTGGGGAAAGGGGCAGAGGTGCTCTTGCCCATTGCCTTTCTGGTACAAGCTGCATGATGGTGGGGGATGGGAAAAGGGCGCCCTTCCTGTGACGCCGTGCTGGTGTGTGGGGAGGGTGGTCTCACTGGGCCAGGTGGCTGAAGTAGGCACCTGCTTCCAGGAGTAAGGCTTTGGCATAAACCCGGAGGGTGCAGAAGAGGGTGCCGAAGTCCTGAGTGCTGAAGATGGTGTCGGCCAAGGCGAACATGAGTGTGGAGGGGATGAAGCCACGGCCGTACTCCACCATCCAGGTGCCGGCGCTCCACTGGACAGCCGTGGCCTCTCCGGATTGGTGCACTATGGTGTCCCCTGCAGGCAGACAGACAGACAGAGCACTGGCCGTTATTCTGAAAAATACCGGTTCCAACATGCTGCTCCCGGTATGTCTCCAGAGACAGCACACAGAGCTCTTTGTGGGCCTGATCAACCTCCACTCCCAGCCTGGGACAAGGGGGGTGCTCAGCACCAAGCTGGAGAACTGCTGGAGGGGGAGCTAATCCAGAAGCCTGTTCCCCCAGTACCAGCTGCTTCCAAGGAAGGTTGCAAGGATGCCCCCTGGTGTAGAATCATGGAACAGCCTTCCCAAAGGGGCAGTTTTCTCCTGACACTCAGTGGCTGGCTCCTGCTCTGAACCAGGCGGCTTTATAACCCTCCCCATGTTTTTTTTTAATCCCACCTGATGGAGATGTGCTCGTTACCCATCAGTGTGTAAGCTTTCCTTGAATCCTGCTCTACCCCCGGCCTCCATGAGAACTAGAGGTGTCGTGTTCTGCAGGCTAATCTGCTGTGCCCTATACGTTTCCCTCTATCCTGTGGGGCTAACAAAGCTTTAGCCTTATCCATTCAAATCACTACATGAAAAGCCCAAGGCGACCAGCCCTGCAAAGGCAGCCACACTGGAGAGACCTTTGAACGCGAGTGGGTGGGGCTGGCGCTGACAGTGCCACATGGACTGTAGGAGCAGATTTTTTGATAGCCCAGAGCCCAGTAACATGTGTAAACCACTGCGAGCGGCTGGAATACCAATTGCTACGCTTATTGCTGAAAGCAGCTAAAAGGAGGCCTTTCTGAAACCCTAGCACAACTAACAGACCAGGAGGGGAGGGTGGAGTGAGTGACCTCAAGGAGTAAACATGACCCTCTGCCCTCCTGACTTGAGCTGCTTTTCCGAAGCATGCCATTTTGCAAGATGGGAAGTCTGGCAATAGTTAACGATTGCTATACAGCTAGTTAACTGACGGAAAGTTCTCCTGCTTGACTGATGGAAAATTGTCCACCCGACAGGCTGGAAATCTCCACCCTTATCTTGGCTTCTGCTCAGCAGTTTTGTTAATGAACAAGCTATGTAATGCTAACAAGTTGGATATAAAAAGAGGAAGAAATCTGAGCTCGATGGACACTTCAATGCCTGGACACCTCTCAAGCTTCCCGGCAGACATCTGGCTGGCCACTGGATGGTTGCAGTTATCAGCTCGAGACCGCCTCAAGACCCTGGGTAAATATGCATCTGGGATTTTTTGGGGTGTTTTACCAACCTGTTGTGGACATGTGCAAGTGCTTAAGACTAAGTAAAGTATAGCTTTAAGTGTGAACACTCTTGCATTGTCCTGTTTGTGCCAGCCACCTATCGGTCGGACGGCCTTGTCCCCACCGATTTACTTCCTGACACCACCTCGCACAGAATAAGGTTACCAAGAGCTTTGGATTGAAAGAACCCTGGGTAACAGCACCTGGGTAATAGATTTCACTTCTGGTTGTCCCCTCCTTCCACTGCCTGAAGGTCCCAGAGATGATGGTGTCAGAGATGTCAGCCCAGTACCGACCTGCAAGAGAGGCACACAGCGTGAAATCTCAGCACTGCTATGGGGGAGGGTGGGGCCTTAATATCCAGGTCTCCAAAACCTCATGGAACAAGTCCCTTCCACCCACAGCTTGGATCTGGCTGCTTGTTGTGTCCCCAGGGGCTCTGCCAAGGACAGGAGCCCACCCAACTGCAAGCTGCCACCTTCCTCTCTATGATCATTTGCCACAGGGAATCAAAGGGAACAGGGGCAACCTTGAGATGCTGGCTGTAGGCTAAAGGGAAAGGGTCTTGAGTTGCTTCTGCCTCCTCCATTCTCTGGGGATCCAGCTGCGTTCCCCCGCATTTTGGCTCTTGGAGGCAGGATGGCTCTGCTGATCAGCACACCCCCGGCATGGACCATCTGAGGGACAGGCAGTCAGACATCCTGGGCCAGTGGTCTCTGGAGCCTGGGCTTTTCTCACTAGTCTTGGCTTCACTGCTCAGCAGCTAACAACATGTGCTGGAGTCAACTACCCATGGGGAGAAGAGAAATCAGACACAAGACAGGCTCCCTTTTTTGGGCCTCAACATGGTTTCTTTCTGCAAGTGTGTTTACACAACATTACTGGGCTGGGGGATCCTGGATGCCCAGCCACCCCACTGAAGATGCAATGAAGAGGGATCACGAGGCAGAGACACTCCTCTTACCAGACAGATCATGCTGGGGAGCTACACACATAAGAGGGATGATTGGAAGAGCTAATTTTTTTCAGCTCAGCCCAACCACAGCTGGCAGGGGGCAGTGGAGAGAAGAGAAGGTACCACAGGCATGTACAAGGGCCTGATGGGGAAGAGTCCCATGGAGGGAGCAGGGTTATCAGGGGTAGGACAAAGGTCTAAGAGGAATGGGATGAAGCCGTTTGCTTCAGTCACTTATTAGACTAGAAAAAGCTCAAGGGGATGCACTGCAGGGAACAATCCTGCCTTGTGTCTGGAGCGTGGGGATCTCTCTGGATTCCTCTGGCCAGGCAGGCCAGAGGGCAAGGGTGCGGAGCTGTGTTTGGGCGACACAGTGGAGGAAAACACCACGTTTGTTTGTTTTAGTGTAAAAGGTGTTAAAAGGCAGAGAAATGCAGCAAGGGACAAGTCCCCCTTCCCCCGCATCACTGCACTGAGGCCAAGATCCCCAATGGCTCCCTAGGTGTACTGCCCTCTAAGGACTGTGCAGGGTGTTTGGACCAAGTACACATTTAGGCCAGTTCTTTTAACCCCTTCCAAACAGGTGGCTTTCATGCCTAGTGGGGGGGGGGGGGAGCGGGTTGCTTCTAAATCGGGGCAGTTCCCCGACTGACTGTAAAGCTATCAGCTCAGGACCTGAATGCAGGGAACAACGGAGTCCCTGACCCACGGCCCAGTTCCTGGGGGCTGGAAGCATGTGTGATCTGCACACATTGCGAAAGTGGCTCCGCCTCTGCCCTGGAGAGCAAAGGACTATGAAGTCTGCATCTCCCTCCCACCCCGCTGCTTGCAAGGTGGGATGAGATTTTCCAGCCCTCTACAGGCTGAGCCCTGGGGGAAAGGTTCTGCCTCCATCCTCAGCGAGCATGAGCCCAGAGACTGCAGAGCTAGGGTCGTGCCTGCAGCACTCGAGGTTGGGGTGCAAGACACCCGAGTTGGAGATCAAAGTGAGCTCCAAGCACTGGCTACCCAATAGCAGCCCCCCAACCCGAGCCTCTCTGCTTGAATGTAGCTGAGCCCGGCTTACCCGAGTGCCCCCCGGTGTCGACGGCCGTCCCGAAGAGCAGCACATACTCGGTGAGCGAGGCGTGGAGCAGGCACATGGAGCCCATCCACCCGCCCGCGTTGACAAACACCCACTGCAGGTCCTCGTCCGGCAGGATGTGGCCTGGGTGCTTCTTCCGCAGCTCCACGATGATCTTGGAGAAGGCCTGCTCATGGTCCAAGCCTGCAGCACCAACACACCCAGGCAAAGTCAGCACCGCGCAGGAGGCCCACGGCCCCACCCATAACCCTGCCACCAACCTGGCTCCCACCAATGCAAGCCACTGAGCTTAGAATGGGGAGCCTGGCTTCATTCAGGGAATAAGACATTAGGGATGGGGTCTAACATCCCCCCGTCTATTCTCTGCCACGTCCCCCAGGCAGGCAGCCTCTGACCCGGCCCCGCCAGATGATGGGCTGGGTCCCAGCATCACACCTGCCAGGCAAGTGGGCACCTGGCACGAATCGGTGCAGCTGTGCCCCAAGAACTGGCAGCGACCCAGTGGCCTGCCCCAGGCTTGGCCAACAACTCACACTTGGCTCTGCCCGCCAGGCCCCCCCCATGAGTCCCCCCTCACGTTACCCCCCCAGCCCCCCTTTGCATCCCCCATCCCCGCCCCCCATGTTACTCCCCCGTCCCATGGGTCTCATCCCCTCAGAACCAAACATCTCCCCGGGGCCCCACCCAATGGGTCCCCCTCGCGTTACCCCCCAGCCCCCCGTCCCATGGGGCCCACCCCCTCAGAACCACACATCCTCCCTAATTGCCTTCTATGAGGAGATAACTGGGTCTGTGGATGAGGGGAAAGCAGTGGATGTGTTATTCCATGACTTTAGCAAAGCTTTTGATACGGTCTCCCACAGTATTCTTGCCGGCAAGTTAAAGAAGTATGGGCTGGATGAATGGACTATAAGGTGGATAGAAAGCTGGCTAGATCGTTGGGCTCAACGGGTAGTGATCAACGGCTCCATGTCTAGTTGGCAGCCGGCATCAAGCGGAGTGCCCCAAGAGTCGGTCCTGGGGCCAGTTTTGTTCAACATCTTCATTAATGATCTGGATGATGGGAATTGCACCCTCAGCAAATTTGCAGATGACACTAAACTGGGGGGAAAGGTAGATAGGCTGGAGGGTAGGGATAGGGTCCAGAGGGACCTAGACAAATTGGAGGATTGGGCCAAAAGAAATCTGATGGGGTTCAACGAGGACAAATGCAGAGTCCTGCACTTAGGATGGAAGGATCCCATGCACTGCTACAGGCTGGGGACCGACTGGCTAAGCAGCAGTTCTGCAGAAAAGGACCTGGGGGTTACAGTGGATGAGAAGCTGGATATGAGTCAGCAGTGTGCCCTTGTTGCCAAGAAGGCTAACGGCATATTGGGCTGTATTAGTAGGAGCGTTGCCAGCAGATCGAGGGAAGTGATTATTCCCCTCTATTCCGCACTGGTGAGGCCTCACCTGGAGTATTGAGTCCAGTTTTGGGCCTCCCACTACAGAAGGGATGTGGACAAATTGGAGAGAGTCCAGCGGAGGGCAACAAAAATGATTAGGGGGCTGGAGCACATGAGTTATGAGGAGAGGCTGAGGGAACTGGGATTGTTTAGTCTGCAGAAGAGAAGAATGAGGGGGGATTTGATAGCTGCTTTCAATTACCTGAAAGGGGGTTCCAAAGAGGATGGATCTAGACTGTTCTCAGTGGTACCCCCAGATGACAGAACAAGGAGCAATGGTCTCAAGTTGCAGTGGGGGAGGTCTAGGTTGGATATTAGGAAACACTATTTCACTAGTAGGGTGGTGAAGCACTGGAATGGGTTCCCTAGGGAGGTGGTGGAATCTCCTTCCTTAGANCCCCCGCCCCCGGGTCTCATCCCCCCAGAACCAAACATCCCCCCGGGGCCCCGCCTCGCGTTACCCCGCAGACTCCGCCCCCCCGGGGCAGGCTGTTGCCCAGGTCCCGCCGCGCCCCCGCGGCCCGGGCAGGGCCCCGCCGCCCGGACTCACCCGCGTGGTGCCGGCCGAGCTCCGCGATCTCCTCGGGCCGGAACTCGAAGGGGCGGGAGGCGACCCAGCTCCGCAGCCCCTGGGCCAGCAGCGCCAGGCCCAGCAGCGCCAGCCCGGCCCGCAGCGCGCGCGGCCCCAGCGCCCACATCCCGCCCGCCCCGCACCTCAAACCGCCGCGGCGCGCGACGAGCCTCGCCGGGGCATGGGACCGCCCGCTCGGCGCCGGCCAATGGGAGCGTTCGGCGCTCTGCGCGCCGGCCAATCGCAGCCCGCAGGGTGACTCAATGGGGCGGAGCCGAGCGGGCGCGGTCCCGCAGTGACAGGTGGGGGCGGAGCCGAGCGCGCGCTGTCCCGCAGTGACAGGTGGGGGCGGGGCCGAGCGGGCAGGTCGGGTCGGGGCGGGGCTGGTTCGCCGTCCCCTTTCTGGAGCCGCCCCTTTAACTGCGCGGTCACATGACGGGGCTGGGGAGGCACGTGACGGGGAAGCGGTGGCCGGTGGCGGGCTGGATGGAGGCGTCTTCGGAGTTTGAGAGTTCGGGGCCCGGCGGGACGGGGCCGTCGGTCGGGTCCTTCCAGCCTAGCGGTAGGAGGGAGCTCGGCTCGGCTCGGCCCGGCCCCCCAGTTCCCCTCCCCCTACTGCCCGTTCCCCCATCGCCCCCCGGTTCCCCCCCTTAGTGCCTGGTCCCCTATCGCCCCCCCCCGTGTCCCCCCAGTGCCCCGCCCCCATTGCTCCTCCCCCCAGTGCCCTGACCCCCGCAGTGCCTGGTCCCCTATCGCCCCCCCCGTGTCCCCCCAGTGCCCCACCCCCATTGCTCC